>JAQBSW010013649.1:0-13414 GCA_029291075.1 Eudiplozoon nipponicum | reverse complement strand
ACATTAACGATTAATCTAAGTGGATTTCCCTGTTTATGAATCTTTACTAGACCATAAACTCTCGGAGGGACTGTGTCACGTTGTATTAATGAATTCCCGAGTCCTGGTTCTAATTTCTTCGACTCAATCATTCTATTAATTATAGTCTTAACTTGTCCTTGTAACTTATCAGATGTATCTTTATTTATTTTATTATAGACCTCTAAATTATTTAATTGTTCATACACTTTCAATTCATAATCTGACCGGTTCATAAGTACCGTTGCACCACCTTTATCTGCCTTGAGGCATATTACTTTATTGGATAATAATTCTGTTCTTAAGCGTTTTAGATCATAACTCTGCTTGCATCTCACCTCTTTGTGCTCTAACACCGCTTTGGACACATCCAATTCAAACCTAGTCTTATCTTTTTCTGGGAGAAACTGGGCAATCTTAACTGTTTCTGTAATTATCTCATTCCTAGGTACGTAATCAATAGGGATCGCAGTATTAAGTCCAAGATTAAGAATTTGTTTTTGGTCTTCCTTGAGATCCATTCTCGTTTAATATGAATTGCGTACTAGTATTGACACCAAAGAAAGAAATTCGTCAATTTTTATATAATTGTGCAGGCTGAAGAACAACTCGCCGATATATTGCGTAAATGAAATTCAAATTCGATTTACGTGGCACAAAATAAAACAAGCCATTTTTTTTCGTTAACCAATGGCGTGCAAGCTTTTATTTACACGCTATATAAGCACTGTGAATTTACCATGCCAGTTAGTTTTCACGTTCGCCTTCTGCTGTGCACTGCGTGTGCGTGCTGGCTCCTGTCATACTGACTTTTCACCTACGCTGACTTCTGGAATTGCTTCATACGCAGAGTCAATTTCAGTTACGTCAATCTTGTCGCTGCACAAATAGTGAGACGGAGCAACATCTACTTATTGGACCATCACGTGTGCCAGTCATCTCTGACAAAGTCACTTGCTTTTCATCGGATCGTTTCCAAACCACCTTGCGGTACATGGGATGCACCTTACGCCAGACGAAAGCCTACCATTTTCAATCTAAAGATATGGTAGAGAGAATGCATAGGAAACTCAAAGCTTCTTTAGCATCCTCGTCCATAAATGGCAACTGGATCGATGAACTACCTTTATTTCTGCTTGACATGCGTTTCCGCACTCGTGAATCCATTAAAATGTCTACATCACAACTCTTGTATGGCATGGATCTACGCCTGCCTAGTCAGCTCTCACGTCTACTACCCGCACAGGATGACCCACAAGACGAAGCTACCCGCCTCCGACTTCGTTTTGGTAACATTTCTGAACAGCAACCGAGTCATACGCCTCGCCCAGTCTTCGTTCACCAGCAGCTCTACAGCTGCAAGAGAGTACTCGTTTGCAATGACATTGCTGTTGCACCACTACGACAAATGTATCGTGGTCCTTACCCGATTTTGCTCAGACAACCCAAATATTTCATTATCATGCAAGGCGCGGCACTGACATCAGTAAGCATGGACAGGTTGAAACCGTTTATCGAACCACCGGTTCCTGAGAGCATTCCACCTTCTACACACGTCTGAGGCTCCATCTGCTTACAATCTCAATCTAGCAATAGCTTGCTTTGCATAACCCGTAACTGATATTTTTTAATATTAATTTTTCGTTATTCTACATATCAAAATTTTTAACTTTACGCGCACCACTTGCGCCCTATGTCACGCAACGTAACCGATGAATCAACATGATTCACTTTATTTTTCTCACACTCACTTATTTCACGTGATATAACAAGTTGTACTTGGCTAACAATTATGTAGCATTTTTGGACAGTTCTCTGTTATTTTGCTATCTCTGAGGCAATGATCGACTACACATTCTTAAAGTTTCCTTTTGATTTTCGTGTATGCATTTTTACATTGTAACGTATGGCTCACACCTGAGCTCACACTGCCTATGTTGATATGACCAGCTACTTAGAGCTAACGTCTTCGTGTAGGAACACTAAGTAGCTATCAGCTTCATATCATGGTACAAGCCACTTTGAATGCCTATTTCAACTTCATCAGTTACACAGAGACCACTCTACAAATATCATGACTACAACGTCGAGTACGCATTAGCTCCTTAGGTTGTATAAAAACACATTGACGGCGATCCAGCCTGCCCAGGTTTTAACTTAAACCTGGCAACTTCAGTGGAAATCTACCTTGAAATCCTCACGCGGCGGCTCCCAAGTCTTGCACTGCTCTATTTTGCCTCACGCGGTATGACCGGCCACTACAGCTAACAATTTGTGTAGCAATTCCCTAGTGGCTATTTGCCATCATATCATTGTTGAAGCAACCAACAAGTATAATTCAGTCCAACATTGACGGTACATTTTTAATAGCTATGGGCCGAATAATAACCAGTTGCTTAACTTGGTTCGAACTCTGTCCTGCATTTCTTTTCAAGCCTCGCCGAGAGGAATATTCCTTTTTTTCGTTTTTTCAGTGAGGAAAGTGAGTTACGCAAAAAAATTCGCCGACATATTGCGTAAATTAAATTCAATTTAATTTACGCGGCACCAATGAGAAAAAAGCGAAATTTGCCGTTAACCAATGGTGTGCGAGCAGTCAAATTAAGCCTATTTAAGCACGGTGAATTTACCTTGCAAGTCAGTTGTCGCGTTTGACTTCTGGTGTGCGTTACGTGTGCGTTCTGTCTGCTATCGTCACCTACGCTGATTTTTGGGCTAGCTTCACACACATTGGCAGTTTCAGTCACGCCAATCTTGTCGCTGTGCGAATAGTGAGACGGAGCAACATCTACAGTTGAACCCTTCAGATAGCCAGCAATTGCAGAACTTCAACTCAGCTACTCACTCGCCACGGATGTCAACGCCTCAACAGAAGGAACAACAACCCAAGTCAACCAGAGCTGGTCTCAAATGTCAAGGAGTAATTTTAGACACTGCTACATTAACTGACTTTCTCGGTATTTGCCGGAGAACGCAATACCGGCCCTAATAAGGGCTCCAACAGTACTAACTCAGCCATCCTTGGCTCCAAACTGACATTGTATCGTCGTACGGCATTTACTTGAAGCTGGAGACAGAATGCGCACATAACGCATAACATAAGGCAAACGTGATTACTGACTGTCATGGTAAATTCACCGTGCTTAAAAAATCATGAAATCAGATGCTCGCACGCCATTGGTTAACGGCAAAATTCGCTTGTTTTAATTGGTGCTGCATAAATTGAATTTAAATTTCATTTACGCGAATTGTTCTTGAGTCGTTACGGGCGTTGTACAATTTAATTACACTTTTGTTTAAATTATGAAATTAATTTGCACATTATTAAATTACTGCTGGCCGTTAAAATGGGCGGGTATTTGTAATGTCTAAGTCATGAGAATTAAAAGGATCAAGTAAAGTTTATTCTCTTATTATAAGATGGATGAATCCTCCTGCCAAGAAAGGTTGTGCTTACCAGCCGACTGTATTTGAACAATTAGCAAATTGTATTACTCATTTTCCTTGTGTCCCGCTGAGTTTTCTTGCTGCCGTATCTCTCTACAAAAAGGCTGATACCGATGCGCATGCTATTATTGCTTTATTATATGGATTAGCCAATGTTATGCTTTTTGCTGTATCGACGAGCTTTCACATAATTTCACTTGTAGCAGAAAATAGGTTTGTTTTCATTTTTATATTTTGTCTATTTATAATAATGATGCATTTTTGTTTGGTGTGTCTGTAACGGTGCCTAACAATTATAGTTTGTTGAATATAACAGCATGAATAATACAGACATGTATAAGTAAATACATTATAAGTAAAATATTATCTAGTTTAAGAGTGCCGATTCAACATACTCTGCTATGCTTGTAAACTGTCATAATAATAATATATTTATTTTGTGTATAAGAGCCTTGCTTTATATTATATCCTCAATACCTGGTCTGGCCAATCGGCCGAAGCAACACTACAACCAGGTTTCTTCTACAAGGATCTCCAGCATTAATGTAGCTTGATAGCTTGATGAATAACTAATTTAACTATTACAGCTATTAAATGACCCGATATTCTACATTTCCCCAAGCTCTTGTATAACGGTTGAAATAGAATAATCGTATTATTTATTTTAATAAAGATATGGAGCTTGAAATAAACGCCAATCCCATTGTATTTAACCAATGGAAAAGCATAGAAAATCTACTGTCAGTCACAGGTAGTGACGCATTTTGACCTTCCATGATCATCATCAGAGTACGACGCAAACTGACTAGAAAGGATGAAACAACAATGTATATATATATATATATATATATATATATATATATATATATATATATTGTCTCGCATACATTATACTTGACTGAAATTATCGGCTGCACAATTTCCACACAATCACGAACATTAACTTGCTGCAGCTATCGCCACTTGTATATAACTTATACAACTAAACAATCATAGATCGCGCGGGTGGTGAAAACTGTTTAAATCATTTTTTTTAGCTTCAAGTAAACATCAGTCCCATTGTTTTTAACCAGTCTAACATCATAGTGATAAGAAATAGAAAATTGCGAAACTGGATTAATTAAAATTACCAGATTTTGATTTAAAAAATAAACTTAATGAGTTGAACGCTTATTAATGGTCTTCTATCTTCTATCCTTACATTGCTTATTATTTATTTAAATAATTTTATAAATTTTCTTGTCCAACCGTCACTTATTTAATTTCATATCTTAATCATGCTTAATTCATTGAATATGGCTTTTTGTATATCCCCGCACCCTGTCTATTGATATCACTAATACTACAGTATTTTAAACGTTAAAAATAATTAGTCTGACGCGTGCAAGAGGTAAATTAATGTGTATTTCCTGCAGTGTCATTTAAATGTGTGGATATGTGTATTAATTGTATTTAATCGAATATTTTTGGTTACGTATACACATAAACATGCATATGCGTGACGTGCGCCTATTTAATATTATGATAAAAATTGTTATTGAACAAGCCTATCCTGAGTAAAACCTGAGTGGTTTGAATAAAATTTAACACGTGAATGGTTTGCTGGTATTTCTAATATTATCACTTAAAATGACATGTGGTTATGACGAGTGTTTTTGATTCATTTGTCTTCCCTCAACCAGAATATGTAAGGTCTTGCCCCCAGCCTAAAATTTTAGGGCGACCTCAATTAAGTTATTTCGCATGATGTGTACAAAGCAAATACTCTAATACATGTAAATGTTAAATTCTTATTTAGCCATTTTAGCCTCGCGTAATTGGATGAAAATAGATGTATATGAGCACTCATGTGACACCAAGCTATTTAGTGAAAGATCAGTCTGAAGTACAAATAATATGGCTAGTGAAATATCGCACTTGCTTCATTAGTTTGTTTTTTAAAACTTATGATGATGAGTGAAGTGAAGAAGACATCCGCCAAAGGATGTCGATATGTATTCAGGAAACAAAACAACTGGAATCAAAACTGCGTTAGTCTAAACATAGTAATGCTCTTGGTTGTAATAAAATTTATCCAATATTAAGATTAAATTTTAATGATGAAAACTTGTTTAAATAAAGTCTGCGAGCTCGTGCAGTAACAAAAAGCATTTCAATATGGCAGTTGTGACGTGTAAGAAGTGCTTATGTGATTGAACACAATCTTTATAAAAAAAATGTAATGATGATGCATGATTTCATCGTTATCGCAATAAGATGTTATATAATAATAATTATGGTTTTCATTTTAATATCAAATTCGACTGATCTGCCATATTACAGTATATAAAAATGTATACAAATAGTGTTTTTGTTAAGGGTGTGTACATTGGCGGCTTACAAACTGAATATGGTTGATGATAGTGCTAATATTTATACGAGACTATATGCCACGGAAGGAAATGAAATTGAATAAAAATATCATGAGAAGATTGTATTATTGATATATGCATTTATGCTTAAAATCACACAAGACTATAATGAGTATGTTTGATAATTGCAGGTTTATTTTGAGAATGTTTTTTTACAAATTACAATACTTCGGTTATATAAATTCATGATATCAGTTTGATTAAACAAATGAGAACTAGTCGGATTTTCAATTTTATTTTTATTTCTTTGCATCAGCCATATGGATGTTAGGCATTACTTATATATAAAACCGTAACATTATAGGCCGGCGTTCGTGCTGTAAGGGTTAAGTTGTATGATAAAATAAAATATTAAATGATTCAATACCCACAGACAGTAGATCTAGTTATTACTTATGTGTACCGAACAAAAATGAAATGTGTCTTGTAGCTGTACCGCATTTGCCATTTCATAAATTTTGCAGTCTATAATAACAATAGATATAGTGCGACGATATAAATTGTAAAATGTCATTACGAAATTCTTTTGCTAATTATAATAGCCTCTCAGCAAACCGAAATGAAAAATAACAATTCTCAAGTTGCTTGTTGAGACAATTTTTCTTTTAGAGATGGTACATTTTCTAAGCCAAAAGATTTAAATTTGTGTTTTGCTAAATTTTTTGAATGTTATAATTTCTTTAATATATACATCGAGAGGTATGCTTAAATATTTTGAGATTATCAGTTACTTTACTATCAGTCTGTTTGCAATTAATGACTGATTTGTGTTATGTATTTATTGAGTGGGATAAGCCTTAGCTCTTTTGACTAAGTTTGCCTTAGACTCAGATTGCTCGACCGCTTGGCTTTGAATGGTGTTCTTAATGCATCGAATCTGCACGGATGTTTTTGAAATAATTCCTTTTGACGATTTGAGGCTTTTATTCGTAAATATCTTAGCTAGGAGGGAACGTTGTTGTGTCATTTTACTACTCACAGCATAACTATGAATGTTAAAAATTAGGCGACTGGGAACCGTATCATTATTATTTATTCTGGTATTCTGCTCGTGGTGTCATTGTTGTTGTTGTTTGATATATAAAGACCAAATTTTAAGAAGGTTGACATGGATGTGTCGGGTTTCGCAGCATATAGTACGTTTGCAAATGTCTTTTGCATATCGTGGAATGGTTGAATGATAAATATATTTAACGGGTAGATTATAGCGATGCTACCGGGATGTTTGTAACTTTAAGCTTTAGTGCCAGGCAGGTTAATGAGAAGTCAGAGTAATATTTCAATTTACTGCTCATAAAAACAATGAATTTCATGGTTATGCAACAGTGGAACATCAATATATTTTAATGATGTAATGCTGCTTAGTAGAGGCTTAGTTGAATTGTGCTAACTTCAAACCTTGAATCAGATATCGGAAAGAACCTGATGGGTCTCTCTTTTCCGTCGGTAAATGTCCTGCATACATAAATAAAGATATAGATCTTCTGTACGGTTGTTTCCAAAAGAACCTGTCAATTAGGCAGAATTAACGAGGTTTCTTCATTGGGTTTCGTTTGTCACTAGACTCATAGCTTTTCGCCCGATGAAGTATCTGTCGTTTGGTGTTTACAGTGTCGCGTACTGAAGTGGCCATTATCGTGAATAATGCTTTCCGGTCACGCGTTTGAAAATTTATTCTTACGGTTCTAGCCACTCGGAGTTGCTTCAGTGGCCAGGGGAACTGGATCTATAATTGGCCTTCTGTTCCATCATAAGGTTTAATAGTGGTAATGCATAAAAAAGAGATTGAATAGAGCTTATCGGCTCTTAACTTTTGCTCTTTAATGATGCCTGTTGAAGGTAAGCTAACATGAACTTTAGAAAACGGAGAAATTATATGGATTTACAAAAACTTCCAGGCACTGGCGACTTCACTAGATCATTCATGTTTCTGCGGTAAAATGTGGTCCATCAGTGTACTTGACTTTAAGATATTTGACTTGATTTTTGGCGAAAAAGATGAAATTCAAAGACCTTTTGAATGTTGGGTGCCACCAGTGTTCCTAGATTGACAAATTCGTTAACACTGGGTAGAAGGTAACCTTTCGGGTTTTGATATTAATTGCCTGTAACGAAGTTTTAGGGGCGTTTAGCGCCATATCGTACCGAATGCACACATTTGGAGCGCAATTATTGGTTCCCTGGAGCTCGTCTTTTTTATGCCATCATATCAACATTCTCAGCAATTTTGACGCCAGAAAACCGTTAACCATCATCGATTACCATTCTGTGTAGTGTCATGCTTTTCATAACAATGCCCGAATCGGCATAAATAAACAAGGTAGTGATAGTCAAAACACAGATCAGGTAATATAAATTAATCCATTTTCGCAAAAAATATTCTCATTCCATCAGTCGGATTTCCGAACACCACTTGATGACATAGCCCCAAAAATTATAGCCAATAAAGATAACATTTTTTATTAGCATAACGATTAATAGTTTTTGCGTACACATTTACAGTTCTGAGAACCAGGTTACCTATTTGCATCTTGGAATAAGCCAGACGAAAGTTTGTAGCTTTACAGTCAGGTGAGGTACTTGCTGCGACACTGGATAGCACAAGTAAAATAAATTATCTTGCTAAATCATTCTCGCATTGGGATCGAAGAAAAATCGCATTTTCTTGTGAATTAATCTTGAATTAGACAAATTCTGGAGTGAGAAAAGCAATGTAGTTTTTTGCGAGCCTCGACAACAGTAAAAGAATTATTTATTCGTGATGCAAGATGCCTCATTCCAAAAACCAATAATTAAGGTATATTTGAGCTTAAACTACGCATGAGAACCAGTAATGGCTCCTAGAAGTCTACAACGCGTACTGTGTTGTGTGCCATGCTCCAATACAGTTTAGTTAGTGTTTCCAGTCGCCTTTCTTCTGTTTATCCGGTGGACTAGTAAATGTGAGCACGGAATTTAGCATTACCTTCAGTACAACTATATCGGTCAGGCGTTCAACTGCCTGTGATGAAAGGTTTCAAGTTATGAACGCCTTCAATATGCCTCCGACGAGTACGCGTCGATATTGGTCCTTCAGAATCGTATTATAAAAATTAATCGTAGAGGCCTTAATTTTTGGTTTATAGGCAGTAGCATTCCGCTCATCCACACGTGAAAACTCAGCTGTTGAAGCTACTGTTTCTTTATTGCGCATCGTCTACTGCAGTATGGATTCATTATTAATTTTATTGGTCATTGTTGTATTTAGGCTATAGAAGAATACTAGGTTGCCCATTCTTCGTGGTGATGGATTATTTGTAATTTGAGTCGTCTTAGTTGGCTAACGAGTACAATCTGCTCTTTTGTTTGTTTCAAGTTTTCCTTGTCTTATATGGTACGTTGCGCATGACTGATGAGAACAATCTGTCCAGAATAAATGCTTATTAATGACGCTATAAATCACCTACACTCTTCCTGCTATTACAGGCACTCACGCCACATGTTGGCCAGGAGCTGGTTAATCCTGTTTATTCTACATAATGTTATACGTATTATATACAAGGTATATATATATATATATATATATATATATATATATATATATATATATATATATATATATATATATATATATATATATACGAGTTCAGTCTTTGCTCATTCGTGCGTACGCATATGCATACTTTAGACTAAAAGAGTTGTTAATGTTATGCTTATTAAGAAATTTGACTTAATATAGATTTTAGCTAACGGTATATATTGATGCCTCATTTATCAACAACATTACCGAAAACGGCAACAAAACATTGTTAAATAACTTTTGCTTCTCTTCCGCTAAACAATGACAAAAAGTGAAATCAATTAATAATTATCTGTTTTATAAAAGTTAATTGGTCATACGTTTTTCCCGTCGGTTGATCCCGGTCAGCATCGATTTGATTGTTAAGCTTCAACTAGCCATCCCCGGGCTGCCATTGTAGAACAGACCCCATGCTGAATAAGGAAGTGACGTTGCATGAACTCCAAATGACAGGATTTTTTTACACTTATGTTGTATTATAAATTAAACACTGCCAATGTCGTCTAGCCTTATAGTTGTTGAGGTCTAAATCATATTTTTTTAGAAATCTATGATGCCTAACTTATGCATGTTATTTAGGTAAGAATTTTCATCTATACTAAACTATCGCCTGCATAAATCGCCCTCCTTTGACAATTTTTCTCATAGATCATCATTTATGGAACGCTGTTGTTTTCCGTCTCACATCATGATGCTGATGACGATGAAGCATTGCTGAAGATATCAAATGCCATTCATATTGTAGGCCAATTTCGTCTTTCTTAAGAACTTATCAAATACTTGCTACAATATATATATATATATATATATATATATTTCTAATTAGGAAAAAACATTAATAACAAAGTGGATAAAAGCCATTTATTTCGTGAATACTAATCATCGCTCTACAATCATTCGTATATATACATTCTGCGTTTTCAATTGATAATGCTAGTGGTAACAAATCAGACTCACTTTTGCCTCTATTTCTTGTTTTGGCAGGTTGGTAAGTGTGTATGCGCTTGTGTTTGTGTGTGTGCCAGTTTGCATGTAAAGGTTATTCTCAACTGTATTGTATCTGAGTTGCTGAATTGCACAAGCGGAACACTGCGTGGTTCCATCTCCGATATCTATAATAAATTATTGTAATCCACTCATCTACTGTTCTTATTATTCCTCATTGAGAGGGATCTCAAATTTGCTTCAGGTAATTTACGTGCATATTTGTTTTCAAGGTCACCACCGTATCGTTCTGTAATCTGTGGATATCAGCGTATCCCGGTAAGCTTAATTGATATAATATATAAATTGCAAGAAATTTAATCATTATATTATGGCTGGTTTATCAAATATTGAGGATACAGAGCAGTTAGCAAGTGGACTTAAGGAATGTAGTTTAAAAGATAGTTCAGAGGAACTTAAGTGTTCCAAACTAGATGATCATACCGCATATATGGATTTTCCGGGCCTGGCATCCCAGAGGCTCTCTTATGGTAGTGACCAAAGGGCCTCTACATAGAATGGCGACAGCGCCAGGATCCTCTGTGCGGAAATATGTGAATGCTAGATGATCGCTTTTGCCGCAATTCTATGGATAGCAATGTTAAGCTTAATATGTACAGACCAGACAACCATTCTGAATGGGTCGAAGAAGCAAAATTTTATTTTAAACTAAAAAGGATGACCGACCCTATGGAAAAGTTTGCCTCCGCCTAGTGGTGTTTACCTGAGCCATTAAAAAAGAATCTATTTAGACTCAGGAAATTTTTTTCTGAGATCGAACCGGCAAATGCATTTGAGCTTCTAATCGAAGAACTTCATGGACGATATCAACCCGAGAGGATTGAACGGATGACTGACTTGTTACGTCAGAAAAAGATGGAAAATCATCTTCCATCTGAATTTTATGAAAGGCTTATTTCAAAATCCATCGGGCTTGATATATCTGAGGAAGTTATAAACAATATATTTGTAGCAGAATTGCCTGCTAGACTAAGAGCCACATTGGATGTTTTTGATTCAATGGAACTGGAGAGGCCAAAGAAGCTCAAAGGGTTGGACAAAGTGTATCGTCAGAAGGAACCTAAGGTGTATGTAGTAACAGCAGATTCACACCTGGAGCAGCAACTCAGACATCTCTCAGAGAGACTCCTGACCGTGGAGAATGAATTAAAAAAAGTTCCAACAATGGTATGGTGAATTCTCGGAATCAAAGTTCAAATTTCAAACATCGGAGAGGCAAGTCGCGTGAGGGTGTACAAGGACCACGCGAGTAGTGCATTTCGCATCGCAAATACGCCGTATTTGGATAGCGTCAGGAGGGGGATGCACATTTCCAAAGTTGGGTGGTCCCCAATGAAAAGGAAGTAATCTTCTTGTAGCCTGGTTTAAGCTGCCGGAAAACTAGTGGAGCCCCCGTTAATAGGAGCCGTAGAGGGGGGGGTGGTTGCGCATGTAAGTCTCAAAGGTATGCATATTCGAGGCATACTAAAATCGTCGAAGTTAAGTTCGGAAGCTTCGATAGAAGAATCGCGCGGTATTACAGTCCGTAAATCGGTTAGATTTCGACTGGAAGGTAATTTTAAAGAGGTTGCTGGTTATAGCAACAATAAGTTCGTTATAACAGATGAGCTTAGCGGGTTAAACTTCTTAATAGACACGGGTGCAGAGGTGAGCATAGTTCGATCCGATATGGTGAAAATTGATAGCTCCACATTCGATTACCAACTATGGGCTGCTAATGGAAGTCCAATTGAGGTTAAGGGAGTTAAAGAATTGTCGGTGACATTGGGGCAGAAATCTCCATTTACGTGGAATTTTCTGGTCGCTGATATAAAGGATAACGTCATTGGGATGGACTTTATGATCCATTTTAATCTCGCTTTAGATCCCCAATCTAGGACCATTGGACAAGGCACTGGGATAGTGACTTATGCTGAGACTGGGACCTCAGTAGTTAGATCAGTGAGACTACCCAGACCCGTCGTCGCTGATGACTTGTTGGATGTCATCGCGAAACACCCGCCCGTGTTTCTACCTTTCAATGATAAGCGCAAGGGTTTAAAGACAGGCATAGAACACCAAATCGAGTTGCTGGAACCACTACCTTGCTCGCCGAAGGCTCAACCGTTAGCACAACATACGCAGCAGGTTGCTATTAAGGAATTTAAGCGGTTGAGAGAAGAAGGAATTGGTAGGCGTACAAATTCCAACTGTGCATCGCCAATAGTGGTTGTTCCCAAACCTGAACCAGGTCAATGGATGGTTTGTGGTAACTATTGTCTATTGAACTCGGTAACTAAAGGTGATTTGTATCCTCTACCAAACCAGAGTACCTTGCTCAGGGATATAATGGGGTATGAGGTATATACAACGTTAGATCTACAGAAGGCCCACTATCAAGTACCTATGGAGGCAGAATCTATACTGCTCACGGCAGTGCGATTCCCTGGAAGAGGATCGCATGAATTATTATGTATTCCTTTTGGTTTGAAGAATGCAAGTCAGACATTCCAGCGTCTGACGGAGGAAGTTCTTCAAGACTGTTCATTTGCTAGAGTGTACATAGATGACATCATTATATATAGTCTATCTAGGGAGGAACATCTGGAGCACTTTGACGTCGTTTAGCCTAAGCTGGAACATTATGGATTTGTAGTAAAACTAGAAAAGAGCACGATTGGTTGTTCTACCGTAAAATTTCTTTGACACACTATTTCCAAGGAAGGAATCAAGCCCTTGGAAGATAAGGTACAAGCAATCAAGGATGTGTCAGAACCCAGAACTGTACGCCAGTTGCGTAGATTTTTAAGAATGATTAGCTACTATCGTCGTTTCATGCTAGGTTTAGCTGGAATTTTAGGGTCGCTAACCCGACATTTAGATCGTTAACGGAACACGATCAAGAAGTCCTGGCCTATTAATTTTAGCCAAGACGACAAGGAAAAATTCCAGAGGGCCAAAGATTTGTTAAGCCAAATAACCGTACACGGGCAGT
>JAQBSW010013648.1:0-13422 GCA_029291075.1 Eudiplozoon nipponicum | reverse complement strand
AACAAACAGTATTTAACCTTTTGGAGGGTATGAACTGAATGATCGAGCTGATCTCAACTGTTGTTTATACTATTTTAGACTGTGTTGATCCGCGGTTTTATTTGTATATGTCCTGCCTATGACGATTCTTATAATGATTTTACTAAAATCTGCAATACATCTCTCCAAATTGGATAGCCTAACGTCATCATATGTGAGACCGTCGGATGAAAACTGAACTAAATTAGAACTCAGGGAATTCATATGAGAAAGTAACTTACATGACATTAAAATGCATAAAGGGACTTAAGTATATATACATAAAAAACATACGTTCCGTATAAAATATAATACTTATAACTAAGCGCTTACTAGCATATAGGAGAGAAACATTTTGAGCGATTTAACCACAGAAAACTTTGACGAAATCTGCTTCCACTGTTTAAACACAAATTATGGTACAATCACGCGAGGAAAGCCACAAAAGACTTTGACTAATAAATATTCACTAACAAAATTGGAAGAACAGGATGATCCGATGTTGAAAATCTAGATATTATACGTGCTACCGTTGATTAAAATATATATCCCAAATAAATTAATTATAGACAAATTTATCATGCTTCAATTCTTGGTAGAATTTTGTATTATCAAAGCAAGGTTTAAAACAGAGCTGTTATCATTATCCTGGCACGGTTCCCAATTTGTAAACACCCCGGCTGCAAGATGAACAGACCAGATTTGTCTGAGAACATTTAATGTAAATGGCCCTTAATAGGTCTGGAAAGAGTTTACCGGAAATTGCCGTAAATTTTATGTTTTATGCATTGTTTAGGAGTACTTCTAGACACTTATTGCATGATCCGGTTGGTTGCCCGGTGTACATATGTGTGGATGCTCGAAATAAATAGAGTTAGCGAAACCGGATAGGTGAGTTGCTGTTTGAAAGCTGAGAATTGTCTTGTTGAAAATCTGCGGCAACAACGTGGTGGCTGACACACGTAGAAATATGATCAATAGATCCTAGATTACGTATGATTAGTTGTGCAGCAACAAGAATATTGGCGTCACTAAAGTCTAAGCAACGAGATGACACAGCGTGGTAAACGCAAATCAAGTGGAGAGAACGACAGTAATCACCCGTAGCGAGCAGAGCAGAAGTTCAAATGTATGACGTGGTAATTTCATCATATATATATATATATATATATATATATATGCAGTCGCACGCCATTTCTCAACATCAATTTTGCTTGTTTTAATAGCTACAGCTTATTGAAATTTGAATTTCATTTTAGCGATATGTCGGTGAATTAATCTGAGGCGTTAGAATGACCCGGACAAACTGGTGTTATTTCCGGTGTTAATTCGCCGATATATTTTGAAAATTATATTCAAAATTTATTTCTCTGGAACTATGAGAACGCGCAAAACTACTGTTGTTCAATTACGTGCGACTTTGCGTCTATAGAAGTGCGCTATGTGTGATTGTTGACGCTTTCCTTACTACAATGACTATCTAAACCGACTTTTCTGCTTGCGTTTAACACACTGTGTCACTAATTTAGCTAGTCTTAAGTCACATCAACCTTCTTGTAGCTGCCTATCAAATCATACGTAATCGATCATCAAATTATCGAATTTCTATGTATGCCAGCCACCTCAGTTTTGCCGTAGACATTCAACAAGATTAGTTATGGCCTTCGAACAGCTTTTAACAAGTCCTGCTTTGACAATTCTACTTATTCAAGTGTATTTACTCAGGGGATCACCAGCCAACGGATGAGACAGACAGAGCTAGTGTCTAGAAGCACTTATAGAAACCCACACACCACTAACACACGTAATCTATCACGACATCCGCCTTTGAGTGTTTTCATTGCCCTGTTAAGGAACACCCACAGTAAATGGTCACTCTGCTTCCTTATTGGTTTTTATAGTAACGTCGCACGGCACTTCCGTTTAACCGGGACGCTATAACAGTGTAATTTATCAAATCTAAATTTAAACTTTAATACTGTAGACAAATGGGAACGCGCACTTACTGTTGACCAATTACGTGCGACTTCACTTCTGTATAAGCGCGATGCAATTTTCCCGCAACACAGTCTGTTCTTCTCACTAATTGTGATTTCTGTCGCATTTGCTTCTGCATTGACTATCGACGCCGACTACTATACTTGCATTTACCATGCTGTATCACTAATTTGGCTAGTCTTCAGTGAGACAATTTTCTTGGTTCTGCGCACACAGTTATACGTAATTGATAATCTATTAATCCGTATTTCTACGTGTGCCTTCTATACTGTTGTTGCCGCAAACTTTCAACAAAAGTAGTCAAGGCCTTCGAACAGCAATTAACGCATCCTTCTTCGTCAAATTAACGTGAATATACTCAAAGGATCGTCAGCCTACAAATAGGACACAAAGGGCTAGTGTGTAAAAGGTCTTCTTGACATCCACACTTGGCAAATACTCACTAACACTTATTTCGTCTTTTAATTAAGGTTGCACGGAAATCTATCCGGGACGTTAAAGTGGCGACCGCGACAGAAACGGAGAACAGTGCTACTGTTGAAACTTAATGACCAAATTTGTTTTCATATTTCAAATCATTAAACGAATTTTTTAACTAAAAATATTTTTGAGCGGGAATTACTGATGTACATCAAACAACGTACGTCAGCATATCTAATACGCAAATTATTAGATCTATATCACTGGATGGCAATTTCTTTTTATTCCTGCTGAAAATGCGACACAAGCTTTGACTATTTCGAAGTCACCGAATTCTTTAGTTCCTTCTGTCTGAATTTTGTCACGCCAAAGTGCATCTTTAACAGCTAGCTTTGTTTGCCATATATTGTGTTCAATTGGTGGTGGCGGATAATTAGTACAGTTGACTAATTTATCAGCGGTAATTGGTTGCGAACTGTCAGTTAAATCGGAGGTAGCAGATTTTGTTTAGCGCTTTGCCATTAGCATTAAAATTTACAGGACACATATGTTTTAAAATAAAAATTTTTAATTAAGTCCCGTCATGCGTTTTTATTGTACAAATTTTTAATATCCTGTAAACTAATTCTATACATGGATATCCTCAAACCTAAGTTTGCTCAGTGTCCATCTGCTGGTCACATCATTTACGTTGGGCTATCCTTTTTAGAGAGATCTCTTCCATATTTGACTAAAATTTTCAAAGATACGCCATAGACTCAGTCGATATTCTCCAAAGTATTGGTGATTTAATTACACGAATATTTTTACAATTGCCGAAATTTCCCAAACGTTTCGGAAAATTTACCAAACGGACGCCAGTTTCCTTCTTTGGATGACCAAAAGTAACAACAACGAAACAGTGCTTATTCTTCCCGCACCGAAGTGAAAATCAAATTTCGAACGCCTGTTGCTGCAGTTTACTTTGGTTACTATCGTTCGAGTAGATTTAACCCTCCGAAGACCAGTACAGCTTCGATAATGTGATTTGCTGTCCGGCCAATCTATGCTGCCTTTCATATGACCCACTAAGCAGCCCAATGAACTTCTGAAATTCGATAAGATCATATGATGAGCTGTGATGGCATGCTTCCTATTGAGATCAGGCATAAAGGAGATAGGTTTGAAAATCTCTTCAGTTCGCTGATGTTTCTTGTCATATTGGCAATGATGAAATGATAATTGAAACATCTTTATGAGTTGGAGAACGAGATTGTGTGTATTTCTACCCCAAACGTCGCTATGTTGGAGCCATTGGCGCAGGTAAGACGGCTGGTGTTGACTGAGTGTGTAGGTTCGAAATATTTGTGGCGTAATAAGCTTACATCTGATTCAGCGTCTATGAGAAATAATTCGCAAGAGTTTGCGTCACGGATGACGAATGATGTTGATAGTGGCAACTGACGATGGAACTGGTTGCTGGCATTTGAGAGTTTGAAGCATGACTTGACCGGAGCCGTCCCTGTAAAGACAATAGTTTGATTGCGCTCTACCGCGAAAGCAACGTGCTTCGAGCCATCAGACGTGGAGCGGCCAACAAACTTGCGGTGATCAGCCTCTACTGCCGCAGAGAAGGCTGACCCCAGCAGTTTTCCGAACCGTCCATGGATGGATCATCCTGAGTTGTCGAAGGTGACCGCGCCCACTTGAACGTCGCGTCTGTGCGCGGGAATGTGCAGCCGTTTCTGAGGAAATAGCGTGTGGAGTGGCCATAGCTGCGGTGATTCGGACACCACTCCGCCGGTAACTGTGGAACTGTGGTCCGGCCTCTGGACGTCGACTTCCTGGTGCTGTTTCGGGACGGTGGTCTACGCTGGTCATGCCTGCTCTGGTCGCGTCTAAAGTGGACGGCATCGACTGAGGCCGAATTTGGCCTGACGATGAGGTTCTCGAGCAGGCTGATGAGGCGCTTATTGGTGACATTTTTTCTGGCTGATGATGATGTGGATTGAGACTCGGACAGTTGTTAGGTGATGTAATCTTGCTCTGAGGCAGGTGAGCTGCAGTGGTGTTTCTTCCACCACTTGTTTAGACGTGCTGGCAGTACGTCCTCTTACACTTCAATAGATTTGCGCAGGAACGTGGCCATCCTTTCTGTATGAATAGTCGCATCAAGATTTCCTTTGGCAAGTTGAACTCAGAGGCTTTCTGTTCCATCTCCCTGTATAGCTCGGTAGGCGTGCGGCTACCTACGGACATCTGGCTCATGAATTCTGTAAGTCTGTCTTCCCGATCTGGTCTCAGGCGCTGCTTCACGGCGCGTTGCAGGCTCTGCCATGGCTGCAAACATGATCCTTCAGTGTATTGATGCAGAATATCTTTTAGTCCGCGTCTGAAAGACATTGGGATTGTCTCCCAAGCCCTCAAAAAATTGAGCCCTCGTCTGTTATATTGGACACCTTGGCCAATAAAGTAACTTTGTCGACCCCCTTGTAAAGGTAGTCTGGATCGAATTGGCATATTTTTTACTGGGTCCATGTGGTTGTGCGGCCTGTTGCTGGGCTCGTCACCAGGTTTCCTGCATTTATGTCTCAGGATTTACTTTCTTGTATGGCATTCATCCAAAGTGCTTGATGTTCTCAAAGGCTAGATGCTGATTAATTCTTTGTTGGCTGTGAGTTCGATGAAACAGGGCACATTTTATGTGGGAGGCTATGTAAATATTGTAATAGGTTTTGCGGGGTAGTTGTCTATTTAATAATATTATTCCCTTCCTACATAACCATGGTGGCTATTATAACTACCCATACACATGATTAGTCCCTGACCTTTTTTCAAAGTGTGAAGTGAGAAGACTCATCCCGGTTATCAGACGTTTATTGAATGTTATGTTGCAATGCATGAAGCAATTCACTGTTGAACTAAATAGACCCATCTCTATACGGCAACAAAATAATATATTGTCAATACAATTAAATTTCTTATACAAAAGTAGTCACAGTAAACACAATCGGCTAAATCGTGATGAATTTATGCAAATGACTGAAAAATAAGAGGATATTAATCCAGACTCATGAGCAGTTTAGTTTAAAGTCACTGATATTTAATGAAAAGAGGCATAATAGTAACTTTGAAAAGTGTTAGTAATATAGTTTATAGTCACTGATAATTGTTGAAATGAAATCGTGTAAAAGCAATCATAATAAGAACCACAAATAATTATTCCACGGTTTGCTAGTTTTGAATTTTAAAAAACATAAATCCATTGAACTATAGAGTTTCGGATAAAGGATTGAGAAACACCTGAATTTTGGATCAGTAGAATCATAACTGAACTGTTAGTAGTTGTGTAAAAAATAGTTTAGGCATGTGACATAATTAAATTCAGTGTTTGATCATTAGGATACATAAATCCACCGCATGTTACCTGCGTATTGCACGCGGGTGTGTCCTATTATTAAACAAAATCCTATTAATTACAATTAAATTTTAAGTTCAAGAAATCTCAATTAAAATTGCTTGAAACTAACTGGGATTTTTGCTAAAATCACAGTTAAGAGAAATATTGTGTAAAAACCAGATTTAGACTATTTGACCTTAAATATGATTCTTTCTGATATTTGACCGATTAGCAGCCTTGGTGAATTAATTATGTTATCAATCAAACCTAACCTCATTTTTTAATACTTTTGATAAGACTACATTTCAGTTAATTATCTTGTTTAATTCTTAGTTTACAAAATTTTTTATCGATTCGTTTTGGTACGATATCTGAAAACATATATGTATGAAATAAATTTGATAATAACGTTGAAACAGAAGATACAAATTCATCAGTGTTCGTTAGGTAAAAGCTTTCATAATCAAACATTACGCCTAACTCTCTCAAACAATTCCAATCAATTCTGAAACATTGCACGTGTGAATTCTCGAAATTAAGTTTCTGTCTTGCTGCTCAAGTTGTTTCATAGTAAAATAATTTGTTTGTAATCCAATTCTGTAAAGTAATTTACGTCATAACGGTGCGAGTTAACCGATTCAATTTTTAAATATACATGATCTAAGCATTTCGAACCTCTAGTTAATTTCTTTACAATCTGCTTTAGATCGTGATGAGGGAAAAGATTGATTATTTCACAGTCATAGATTTTATCAAAATCGCCTACCACCACGTTATAGCAATAGCAGTCCAAAATTGATTGAAAGGAATTGGTGAAAATTATATCATCATTTAAACTGGCATACGGTGGTCTGTAAACCGCTGATAAGATCAAATTATCGATTTGTATAGATATAATATCAATGACAGAACTATGTTTACTAGTCTGTAACATTTGTGCATTTAACATATATTTATTACTCCTCCACTTCTATTATCCAAAGATCTGCCTTTTTTATATAAAGAATAATGAGGCCTGTCAAATTCATGGGTTCAATATCTTTACTTTCTGAAAATATTATAAAATAAAAATCGTCACTTGTTATAAAATTGTACACCAAAATTTTAAAATTCTTTATAATACTAAAATTTGCATAAAAAATATATGTATGTAACGGCTCAAGAACAATTCGCCGACATATTGCCTAAATGAAATTCAAATTAAATTTACGCGGCACCATTAAAACAAGCGAAATTTGCCATTAATCAATGGCGTGCGAGCTTTCATTTTCCACTCTATATAAGCATGATGCATTTACCATGCTTGTCGTTATCGCGTTTTGTTTCTCCTGCTGTGCACTACGTGTGCTTGCTTTCTCGCGTCACATTGACTGTTTACCTACGCTGACCTCTGGATTGGCGTTGACCTGAGCCACTTAGACATGTGGGATTTTTGTCACACCAACGGATCGATCAACTACTTATTGGACCTCTACGTATGCCAGTCACCACAGTGTTGTCGCAGATTTTCAACAAGACAATTCTGAGCCCTCACACAGCCACTCGCCCTCTGATTTCGACGCCATAACGAGGAACACCAGCCAGTTAGTCAGAACAGGCCTCAAGTTTATAGGAGTACTTCTAGACACTGCTACACTAACTAACTTTCTCGGCATTTGCCGGAGAACGCAATTCCGGCCCTAATAAGGGTCACAAACTGTAACTGTATCTCAACTTTCACAATACCTATTTTCTTCGTAACGTCTCACGGCATTTACTTGAGTTAAGGGCGTTTACAACTTGGCAACCGTGCCAGGATGCTGAGAGCAGTACTGTTTCTAGACTTGTTTATAAATCACAAGTCTTTTAGTATAAATATAGTTATGATATAGGAAAAACGGTCTTATTAATTAATCGCATTTGTATAATAATTGATTATATAAAGAGTAATAGATTTATCGTTGAAGTAGTAAAAATTAAGGTATAATTCGAGTGTAACATTATGCCAAAAATGAGAACCATGACTAGCAATTGATTGTATGTATTGTTGACTAACATGATGATATAATGCATAACATTTCAATTTTACTAATACAGAACGTAGAAACCTGAAAAAGATATGTTTCTGATTACAACTATGCTTCTCTTTTATCCAACCATGATAAAGTATTAACATAATCAAAATTAAAAATATCAGTAGGATTGTAGATTTTTTCTAGTTCAGCACATAAAAATTTAAAAGACATTTTAGATGAAGGCATTTCTCTAAGCCCCTTTGGCAATTGATTGTAAATTTTGTAAATTTTCGAAAAGAGAATAAATTCCCCGCAACATTCCCCACCAAAGGAGGAGATATCGTCAAATGTCCAGATCTAGTTCTAACTTCATGAATCTTTCTTTTTGGATTCATATAAGCTCCAGTCTACTGGTTAAAATGGAAAACTTATATGCAATAGCACATCTTCCGAAACGATAAGGTTTGCAGTGATACAAACTGTAAACTAGTGGCGCATATAGTACAGGAGATAGGGCTAATTTGTTACACAACGTTTCTTTGGACAGCTTCTATCTTGTTTGACAAACCCTTTTTAATGGATTTCAAATAGCGGCAGCTTATTCTAGTATTGATCTAATCCAAATTATATACATTTTATATTTTATATCATTCGATAAGATATTTCTACTTATTAGTGCCCATCTGTTCTTGGCACTGCCTACTATCCTTTCAATATGTATCTCAGCAGAAGCTGTACATTGAATAGTTAAGTATGTATTAGGTGTTGCGAACCTAGTAACAAATTAGTTCAGTTGTGACCAGAAGGATAAACCAAAGGCAGCATGAACGGAAAGTATAATCACATCCATATTCGTTTCGTGCTTATTGGCGACACATCAGTAGGAGCCGGTATTACGCCCTTTAACCACTATATATTTGGTCGATGAATGTGGAATAATTCGAACAAACAGTATTTAACTGTAATACATTGAATAGTTATGCATAAATCCTTAATTTCTTATTTAATAACGATGCGTTTACTAATATCGTAAAGTCCACACATCATTTAACATTGCTCTGCGCATTTTCCGGGTTTGTGCTAATTTACGATAACGTTTTGTAACGTGTTAAACTAATTTAGAGAATCTTTTTCTACCAGATAATGAGAGCTCCATAGACGCAAATTCTATATTGGTCTTAATGAATTTATAGGAGTCTGATAGGACAGTTTTCTCTTTCATATTTAAAATGTTCATTCCTACGACTTCCTGTACCATGCTATCGGTTTCCACAAATTTAAGATTAGCCTCATGTTAATCACAAATATATACATATAATTATTTAATTACGTAAAATGTGAAGGACTGTGTAATTCTTGCGCAACAATACACACCAAATGCTTAATCTGGAAAGAGATTTGACACAGAAACAGAATTATTAAATTACCCGTTTCTGAATGATGCCAAAATGCAGAAATGTAAACGGAAACTCGTTTTAAAATTAATATATTGGGGGGATCAAAAATGTTAAAATTGATAAGAGAAACCAAGATATCTGCTACAAGTCAGCATAGAGATCACGCATGTCAGGTGCAAAATACCGGCAACTGAACGGCTCACCATATGTCACTTCCACTTCGTAATTATTTGTTTATTGCAATAAATGAGTAGACATCGTTTACAGAATAGACGTTGTACATTAATATGTTTACTTAGTGATAATAATAAACTTATTAGGCACCATAGGCCATTTGGTTCACCAATTGAAATGTTAAAGTACAATTAAAATGTAGGGATATGTAAAGTAGAATGAAATTGTGACCAGCAAAGTATTTAACGATAAGGCTGATGGAAGTTGTGAAAAAGAGACGCTTTCATCAACTTCGTGAAAGTTCGTTCTGAGGAGATACATATTCAATTTGAATAGATAAGAATCAACTAGATTAAGGCTTGTAAGGAGTCAAAATTTCAATACCGGATTTCTTGTCTTCGGCTGAATGGAAGGACCAGCTTCAGACATAGACCGTCGTAATTCTCTGTTGTAATTGTCGATATTCTGTAAGGTAGAATTAACTGGGGTAATGTCGACTAGATTGAAGCTTGTCAAAATATCAGTGTCGCATACTGGATTCACTGACTTCAGTTGATTGAAATGAAGACATTTGGAAGGCGAGGAAGACACAATGTCAGTTGTATACCGTCAGATTATCTATCAGAATTTTTGAGAAAATTATGGCAGTGTACTTCATAACTGAATGCGGTAAACAGAAATGATATTTGAGTGCCCAGACATAACGTTTAAAGTGTAATTTGGATGCTAGGCAAGAAGAAACTTAACGCTCTGAAACTAGTTAAAAGCCTAGGGATAAAAAGAGTATTATGAGAGAAGAAGGAACCAGTTGCACTTCCAATCTGTGTTCACACATAGGAATTTGTTAAAGATGTGTATGTGAACCGATTTTGTAAACTAATTCTCAGGTAGGAGTTTAATTTACGCAGGTGGTACGTTAAATCCACTTGTGGCTTTGTAAACTAGATAGATTACGTTAAATATATTAGGAGTATTGTTGGATTGAATTGAAGAGTTGCTATTGCTCGTAGCGTAGGGGTGATTTAGTTGAGCAAACTTTGACAGTGGCAGGAAAGTTGAGATCTTATAATTGAAATATATGACTTTTAAATGTCGGGTAACCCATAGCGGGAGAAGATTTTCCAAGAGCAGGCACTCTCTATATTTCCGACTGAGAAGGAATATACACTTTAGAAATCTAGAAATCTGTTCGAAGGCGTAAGAGGAGAGGGCAATAACAGTCGCTAGCATATGAGATGAGAGGTAGGACAGGTTTTAATATTGTGAGTTGCAGCGTGGAGTTATGTGTCTTGAAGCAGATCAAGCGAGCTTACTTGAAAAGTTTGGAATTAGTTTGTTTAAGATATGTGGAGAAGTATAGTGATTTAGAAAAACAGATACCGAGGTGCTTGGCCAAATCAATAATTTTGATATCAAGGGAAAAATGCGTTCGAGACAGAATGGAATGGGTCGGTCGTAAGTTTTCTCAAACGAGTCTTTTCGGGATTAATTTTAAGACCGAATCTGCTGAGCTGAGAGTGCAACGAAGATAGAACCTGGGTGATAAGAGCTGAAGAAGGGTTGGGACGATTTTGGGTTACTGAATAATGTTACCATGTCAACTGCATATTTGTACAGCTAAAAGATGTAGTCTTCAACCTGCATCTGTTCAAGTGTTAGGTTGAAAATAAATGACCAAATACTGAATCCTGGGAGACTCCAGATAAAACAACGGATGACCTTTAGTAACTATTTGTGAATTTTACAGTTGTGTAACAGTTTTAAAGATAGAAGCTGATAAGATTAATGATTAACGAAATAAGGCGAATTCAATAGCTGAAAACGATAATGCCTCAAAAGTCTTATATATATCTAGTAAGAGGAGAGTGTATTTGTGACCTTTAGAAATGGAAGAGTAGCAATGACTAAGGACACTAAACAAGCTGTTGGAAGAAGAACTCTCATATAAAAAGCTATGTTGTTCATCAAGGAAGCAGAAGTTATCTCGAGAATTAATAAAATGTCACCATGGCCGACTGTTTAACGCGTTAAAATCGATATTCAATGCGGTTTCTCCGCGTAGGTTCAAATCCAGCTCGCGAGGTTTCCACTTGTTTAGAATATACGTTGCCGGTTGATTTTGATACAATCTAACATGGCTTTACGAAAGATAGATCGACAATTACTAATATGCTTTCTATGTGGAAACGTAATTTCAATAAATGGGAAAAAATTAGACGCATTTATTGTATTTATAGATATCTCAAAAGCTTTTGACTCTATATCTTTTGATGCTATTTTGAGTGCGATTAATTTATTGAATATTGATCGGAATATTTTTAGATTATTTAGATACTATTTATATAATAGAAGAATAAGTATTCAAGTAAATGATTTGTGATCAAAACGCAAAAGGGTGACAAGTGGAGTTCCACAGGGATCAAGCTTGGGGACAATTTTCTATCGAAATCGTATTTGCACATTTGACAAACCTTAATCCTTAAAGGTCGAGTTTGCAAATTTGCTGATGATTTAAAAATAATCTTTCCAATTGATCCGAAAAATTATCGAGGTTTGAGAAAATAATGTGACACTACTTTTGTATAACGTAAATGGATATTTGATAACACTAGGGCTGAGAATAAACAGTAAAAAGACGAAAATATTAAAAATAGCTAATAGAACAGAATTTAATTATGTTTATTTTCAGGAGGCTGTGATTAATGGTGTTTTTGAGATCAAACTTCAGAAAGAAATTAAAGATTTGGGCATAACTATTAAATGTACAGCTTCTGCTGAAAGACATGTTGAAAGAATAGTTAGCAGTGCTAAGAACAGTTGTGCACTATTTAATAGATATATCGTATCGAACGATATAAAATTACATTTCTATTTAATTTGAATTAGGCAGATACTGGAATATGCTGCCGCTATTTGGAATCCATTAAAAAGGATTTGTCTAATAAGATAGAAGCTGTACAAAGAAAAGTTGTGAAACGAATTAGTCCTATCTCCTGCACTATATACGCCACTAGATTACAGTTTGTATCACTGCACCCTTTATGGTTTCGGAGAATGTGCTATTGCATAAAGGTTTTCCATTTGAACCAGTGGACTGGTGCCTATATGAATCCCATAAGAAAGAGTTATGAATTGGAACTAGATCTGGTCATTTTGCAATTTCTCCACCATTGGTGGGGAATGTTGCGGGCAAGCTATTCTCTTTTTCAAAAATTTACAAAATTTACAATCAATTGCCAAAGGGGCTTAGAGAAACGCCTCCAACTAAAATGTCTTTTAAATTTTTATCTACCGAACTAGAAAAAGTGTTCAATCCTGCTGATATTTTTAATTTTGATTATGATAATACATTCTCATGGTTAAATAAAAGACAGGATTAATTGTGTTTCAGCAACATAATTTCTCGAGAATCTATCTTCAAATTGTGTATTATTAAAACTGAAAGGTTATGCATTATATCATCTTGTTAATCAACAATGCATACAATCAATAATTAGTCATGGTTACCTTTTTTCTTACAAACTGTTATACTCGAATTATATCTTAAATTTTTCTAATTTTGATGAAGAATCTATCACTCTTTACAGCTGAACTTTCTGATGCTGATAAATTGTACAGTACAACTAATTGCACATATATATGTGATGTGATATCTTTTTATATTGTACATTTTCTAATTTTATTATTTGATGGAACATGTGTGGTTTGAATCCAAATAAAGATATTCTATTCTATTCTATTCTATTCAATATCTCCACCATTGGTGGGGAATGTTGCGAGCAAGCTATTCTCTTTTTCAAAAATTTTAAAAATTTACAAACAATTGCCAAAGGGGCTTAGAGAAACGCCTCCATCTAAAATGTCTCTTAAATTTTTATCTACCGAACTAGAAAAATGTGTTCAATCCTGCTGATATTTTTAATTTTGATTATGATAATACTTTCTCGTGGTTAAATAAAAGACAGGATTAATTGTTTTTCAGCAGCATAACTTCTCGAGATTCTATCTTCAAGTTTTGTACTATTAAAACTGAAACGTTATG
>JAQBSW010013647.1:0-13426 GCA_029291075.1 Eudiplozoon nipponicum | reverse complement strand
TAATTGGTAAATAAAAAAAACAATAAGAAAAGAATAAAACAATAATTTGAAATATGCAAACGTATATTATATTATATATATATATATATATATATATATATATATATAGATAGGATTATAGATATTGGACCCACACTGTTGCTTATATATATATATATATATATATATACATATATAAATATATATAGGATTAGGGATGTTGGTCTCATACTGTTGCTTATATTCATATATATGTTTTTATACATATTGACATGTATTTTATATATTGATATAAGGTGTGACTAACGTAATAAATAAATATATAATAAGAATAGAAATTATTCATATTTAATAATTATCAATGGTCCTTTCTCTCTCTCTCTCTCTCTTATATATATATATATATATATATATATATATATATATAAAGGTTTTACGATATTATATTTAGATATATATGTATATAGATATAATGAATTATTTTAGTCATATGAGCAAATATTCTTATGCAATTATTTCCAATAGTTGATTAACTTCGCATTGTGCTTACGATTAGTTTTTTGAAAAACGTTAGTTGTCCAGACTATCTCTATCTTTCTCTCTTTAATCGTTCACCTAAGCGTCGCTATAACATTCACTCTCCATCCATCTACGTTACTTGCTGCTCCATATTTGAACTAATTTGTTGCTATGTGCGCAATACCTCACACACCATTGTATACATTAGAGTTCCCGGCTTTAAATAAAATACAGTATATGATAGTCAAGGTTTTAGTTTTAGCATTTTTAAAATTTTGATTACCGTGACATAGTAGCAATAGAGTTATAACAAATAACAAAAGGTTCGATACTGTCTCTCTCCCCTAAAATATTCTGCATACGAGATGAGATGAGGTATAGGTGAGGTAATGATTGGTCTGCTATATATATATATATGTCTTGAAATTATGCAGAAATTCAATATCACTTCGCCACATGTCTTGGTATCTATCAAGTAATGATAGATGTTGGATGGCTAGTTGAAGCTTTGGATCATAATGATATTGAAAAGGAACCAATCGAAAAAAACTCAAACGGTGGTATACACTTGAAGAGTGCATGTAATGCACATCCACACTGGAGTAGGGACTAAATAGGCGATTGAAACAAATGCCTCTGATTCAAATCCTGGCCGCAAAATCTCTGGCAACTATTACTCCAATCAAGGTTGCGATCTTGATATAAACACCTGGCCCATTAAGTACATACATTTGCCAGTATAAACTAATAATTGCATAGTGTAAAAAAAGGCAATTTATGCTATAGACCAGGTTCTTCCTTATTTAGAACTAATGACGAAATGGCCAGAATTTGCCGCCAGTACGTAATGAGTTTCCAATAAGGATGAAACCGGTTTACTGGCTGAATTTTCTTTTCAACACTATTCACTTCGTAGTTTATACTGACACATGTATGTAGTTTACCGGCCAGTTGTTTTTTATCAGGATCGCAACTTTGATTATAGTAATTGTTATCACCGCCTGCGCAACCAATGTTCGTTTAATTCTGGGAACTAATAGTAAGTTCCCGATAAAAAAGCAACCGTTCCAGTTGATTTATTGCATTTCTTTTTTTATGCAGTGTTTAGTTTATATTTATAAAATACAAATATTAATTTATAAAATGCAATCAGAGAAGAAGTGTATTAAAGCGTTCGATTTTTTAAATACATTGTAACACGCGGCTCCGCGTTACAACCCAACGATGTTCGATTTTGACAAATACAGTGCTCTTTAAGGTCAAATAATCTAACTCTGTTCTTACACGATATTTCTCTTAACTGTGATTTTAGAAACAATCTCTGTTAATTTCAAGAAGTTTTAATTGAGATTTCTTGAACTTTTATTTTATTTGTAATTAAAAGGGTTGTTTATTTAAGATACAGAACCGCGCGCGATACGCATTGAACACGCGGTGGATTATTGTGTCACAGTGGATTTATTTCTCTCATTTGGATTATTTGCAGCTTACGCATGTGTGCAAAATATGTTACTTTATAAAAAGAGCTCATTTTTCCACTGTCTAGAGCATGAACAAATTTCCTTAACTGTGACTTGTGCATAAAACATTCATCCTGGTGAATACTGTTTTAACTTTTGCCGCCTAGAGTACGGACAATTTAGTTTGACTGTGACTGGTGTTTAAGACATTCATTTGTGTTAAAATTTAATTTAATTTCCGTATAGAGCAGGGTCCGTTTTGTTTAAATGTGAGTTTTGATTTTGCATTGCAACATTGTGTATTATATACGTATGATGATTCGAGTTAGCCTACTCACATCACCAATCGTAAAATGGTCGGGGACTCATCATAAGCACGGACCTCAACAACCGCTATCAAACTAATGTAAGGAATGATAAATTTTGCAAAAGTCTCCTACACTTTTATATTCGTGAACATTCTGTAACGATTCAAACAATTCGCCGAAATATTGCGTTAATGAAATTAAAAACAAGCGAAATTTGCCGTTTTCAAGGCTATTTAAACACGGTGAATTTACCATGCTTGTCAGTTGTCACATTTGACTTCTGATGTGCCTTATGTGTGCGTGCTGTCTTCTATCGTCACCGACACCGATTTTTGGACTTTCTGCACACACATTGGCAATTTCAGTCACGCCAATCTTGTTGCTGCAGAACTAGTGAGACGAAAGAACATCTACGTTTCATCTCTTCGGCTTGCCAGTTACTGCGGAAACTTAACTAGATTACTCAGCTAATCACACGCCACGGATAACAACGCCATAAAAGAAAAAACAACAAGCCAAGTCAACCAGAGCTGGTCTCAAGTGTGTAGGAGTATATCTAGAAACTGCAACACTAACTGACTTTCTCGGCATCTGTCGGAGAACGCTATTCCGGCCCTAATAAGTGTCCCTGACAGTACGAAATTAGTCTTTATAGGCTTCTAACAGACTTTGTAACGTCTTACGACATTTACTTGAAGCTATGGCGTTTACAAAATTAGCGACTGCGCAAGGATGCGAAGAACTGTACTGTTTTTTACTTATTAGCAAATCACAATATTTTTGGTATAAATACAATCGACTGTGTTACTTTTTAATTTTGAAGGAGTACAATAAAATTGACATTTGCATATACCACGTTTTACTCTGGTTGTTAATCTTTCTAAAATCGAGGTCTTGGGGGCAATTTTGTTGGGAAATTTTTTTTGAAGAACGGTGTTCTAGTCAATAATTTTCTCCTGTTTACAATACAGTACATCTTGGTGATCTCGGGTGCCAAACTAGAATGTATACTCGGAATATTCTTTTGGATTTGTGAAATTAACAGTACAAATGTGTCGAACTGTGACGTGTGATTTTTTGAAACAACTAATTTCATCTATGATCTGTGCTCATCACGCCAGATTCAACTGTGGAAGATTCTGTGAGTGAGCGTTGAAGTCGCATTGACGAGACTATACGATGTAAGCTACTCTACTGCAGGAGATTGTACCGTCCTATTGTCCCACTTTCCTCACCCAAACATAAAGTGGTTAAATGGTGTAATACCGGCTCCTACTGATAAGTTGCTAGAAAGCACGAGACGTATGTGCATGAGATTATACTTTCCGTTCATGTTGTCTTTGGTTTATCCTTCTGAACACAAATGAACTAATTTGTTACTACGTTGGCAACACCTAAAAAATACTTGCATATATATTATTTCTCCGCAACAAACAGTATTTAACTGTTATATAAGGAATTTAAGGGTGTCATGCTTACCGTGAAATGAGATAACTGATATCGATGAAGGCCAGAGTGTATGGTTTAACTGGAGTTACAGGTGTTCGGAAATTGTTGTAATTCTCAATTTGGGTGAACTTTAGCATAAATTTATATCCATCAGGTTGGTATCATGTACTGACTCGGAAACCATAGTGTTAGTATCCGGTACTCATCGATTTCAAAAAAGGTATCAGTTACTAACACAATAGCCATAGTGTTATTATCCTTTACAGACTCGGTATATATATTATATAGTGTGAGTTAGCATTGAAGTCGCATTGTCGTTGACTTTAGATTATGTTAGCTTCACTATTACAGGTTTAAACATTCGTCTAGGAGATTGTACCGTCCTATTATTCCTTATTCTTCACCCAAATCTATTGTGGTTAAAGGGTGTAATACCGATTCCTACTGATGAGTCGCCAGTAAGCACGAAACGAAAGTGCATGAGATTATACTTTCCGTTCATGCTGTCTAGTCACAACTGAACTAATTTTAACCAGGTTTGCAACACCTAATATATACTTGAATATATATTAGATCTCCGCAACAAACAGTATTTAATGTGGAAGCCGTTTGTGAGTAAGCATTTAGTTTAAACTATTTTTATACATTTTCATCTTGCTTATAAATTAACCCTTCTAAGTTCCCGTAAGATTGATAGGAAGTCAGGTGCAATTTTGGATATTGATGTTCCTGTTTTTGATGGAGATAGCGAACTATTATTTATGCGCGTAGGCTCTGCTTTCTTCTCATTTTCAGACTATGATATTCATCAAAAACTGTTATAGGTGTTTGCTAAACTACCCTCAGAATTGCAGAGACGGATTTATCCGAAACGTAAGGCCATTCGAAGGCTAACCAATACCATTTTGGGCCTCCAAAATGAAGTAGAATCTATTCTGGGTCCCTCAGAAACTTAGCAGATAATAAATAAATATGCGCAGTTAGACATGCCAAACCTTGGCCCCATTGATATTTTGATGGAATAGCGGAAACGTTGGTATAAAACCCATATTTTTGATCATGAGGCTATGGTTGTTTTTATGAGTAATCTTCCAGTCACTAAAATTACTCGCCAGACAGCCCCACAACACCCTCTTTATAGATGACTTATCTGAAGGATGTGACTTAGAATTTAGGGTTTTGGAACCTAAGTTAAATTTGTCATCCTTTTTCCTTCCCCGCAGGATGATAGGCTCTCCTTTTTATAGAGTACCGTAGCTAACTTGGCTAAAGTTCTAGAAGGATTGAGCATAGGGAAATCCGAGCTAAATCAGGAGAACGCTCGACCAAATTTTACATCCAAAACACATTATAACAGTAGGCGGCGATCGAGATCCCCGCAATTCTTTAACAGATATGCCCCCAAAGAACTGGTGCTATAATCACCAGAAGTTTTTTATTCACGTCAGGTCTGTCTCTGCCGTCCAGAAGAATTACAGAATGAACGCCAGTTTCCACATTTGACGGGAAAGTGAACAGAAAACTGGCGCAGTGGAACATCAAGGTCGGGAAGCGTATGGCGCAGAAAGTAGAAGACCGTAATTTCTGCGCATCAGCGGCATCAATGGCGCCACAAGGAAGCAATCACTTACAATCCGACATTTCTATTGACTCGTTTCGTCAATGCCGAATTTGCCACATAGACAGCCAAACGGACAATGTCAGTCGTTATCACCAGCCTACTCGTTTGCATTATCCAGCCAAACGCTAGGCGTTCTACTTGAAACAGCTACAGAAGAAACCATACCTACTTATGGCTTCTGGTATCGCACAATCAATATATGTTTACGGTGTGAATTTACTCACAACTTTATCGTCGGCAAGGTCTCACACAACATAATAGGCCTTGATTTCCTTTCGAAATTTTAGCTTATTGTTGATCTTGCCAATCAAAAGATCATCGACCCCTCGATCGGACTTGCGCAAAGTTTTTGGACACTTGCTTTTGGACAACCTATTGCAATCACGAAGCGACCGCTGGCCCCTGCTGAACTGAAAGCTGCCCAAGAAGAATTTTCAAAGTTGTTGGAAGAGGGAATCTTCAGACCATTGATAAGTTCATGGGCGTCACCCCTCTACTTATTCTCCTGCGGAGATTACCGCAAGTTAAATTCAATGACAAAATCTGATGCATATCCTATTCCCAATATTAACACCTTACTTGAAAAACTCAACGGAAGCAATTTCTTCATAGTGATTGACATCAGACAAGACGACCACCACATCCCGGTAGTGCCAAAATATATTAAAAATACTGCTTTCATCACTCCATTTGGACTTTTTGAATATCTTTACATGCATTTTGGACTTAAGTGTGTTACAGAGACACTTCAAATATTCATGGATGCCATACTTCGTGACGACGCCGCTTACTGTGTGTCTCCTAAATTACTATCGCAAGCTCCTTCCTGGTCTTTAAAGGCAACTTTAACATTTGTGACGCACTTGCGGAATGGAAAAGAATTTAGCAAGAACTCCATCATTAATTGGTCATCTGAAGACGAGAAATTACTTCGACTCGTCATCAACTCGTTAGCAAATACTAGAATGCTAACGCATCCAGATTTTCAACGACCATTTCTTCTCACGTAAGATGCTTTTGAGTTCGCAATTAGAGCAACATTCGAACAAGAGATCGACGGAGTTCGGAAGCCATTCAGTTTCTACTCGCAAACTCTCCAACCAGTAGAAACGAGATACGATAATTTCGGTCGAGATTTCCTCGCTATCCACGAAGCAGTGCGCCATTTTACTAGCATTATTGGCAGCGGCAAATTTGTTTTTTTTCACAGATCATGCACCATTAGTTAGCGCACTTCGAAACGCGACTTCAACTATCACCAAATAGTCTGCAAGAGTGAAAAGACAGCTTTTACGTTTAAGCAAATATCAATTCGACATCTTTTATGTCCAGGGCGAAAATATTTCATTGCAGAAGCTCTTTCCAGACCAGACATGTCGCTAAAACCACCTTCAAAGTCGGCATTCACTGTCAACTTCGTGACACTCAGTGAACCTGAAATAACGCCATCTCTCCTGCAAACGGTACTGCGCGGTGACACTCACATTCAAAGATCAGTAACCCGTCTAACCACCAATTTTGAATGCCGTCTCTTGAAAGACTTACCAATTGTTTCCTTCACGGGAACGCAGCCCAACAAGCCAGTTCTGCCGACCAGTCTTCAGAGAAAAGTTTTCAACTCAATTCACTCAAGTTCTCACCCTGGAAGCAAAGCGATTGCCCAACTTCTTACAGATCGATTCTGAAATCACAGTCTCAGACAGAAGGCAAAATAATGGGTCTCCAAGTGTGCCATTTGCCAGAAAAACAAGATCACACGGCACACTCGTTCTAAGTTGCAACATTTTCAAACTACTTCTCGCCTAGTCATCGTTCACACCAACATAGTTCATCTGACAATGGTTCAAGGTTTCAGCTACCTCCTAACTATGATTGATAGATTTACCCAATGGCCTGCGTCATTTACTATTGACACCATTTCTGCAGACGAAGTTACTAATGGTTTTATCTCTACATGGATATCTTATTATAGTGTTCCCAAAGAGGTCATCACTGACAGAGACACTTGCTTCTCATCGGATCGTTCAAAACCACCTTTCGATTTATAGGTTGCACCTTACGCCAGAAGACTGCCAACCAGAGAGAATGCATAGGGAACTTAAAGCTGCTTTAGCATCCTCGTCCATCAATGGCAGCTGGGTCGATGCGCTACATATAATTCTATTTGACATTCATTCCCGTACTCGTGAATCCATTACAACGTCTGCGTCACATCTCTCGTTTGACATTGATTTACGCCTGCCTAGTCAGCTCCTACATCTACTACCCGCACAGAATGACCCACAAGCCGAAGCTACCCGACTTCGACTTTATTTCAGTAACATGTCTGAGCAGCAGCCGAGACATACGCCTCGTCCAGTCTTCATTCACACGCAGCTCTACAGCAGCAAGAGAGAACTTGTTCGCAATGACAATGCTGTTGTACCACTACAACCCAAATATCGTTGTCCTTACCTGATATTGCTCAGACAGCCAAAATACTTCATTATCATGCAAGGTGCGACACCTACATCAGTAAGCCTAGACAGGTTAAAACTGTTTATCGAACAGACTAATCCTGGAAACATACAACCTTCTACACACGTCTCAGGCTCTATCTGCCTACAATCTCAACCTAGTAATAGATTGCTTTGCATAACGCATAACTGATGATTTTTTTGCATTAACTTTAATTATTCTACGTATCAATTTTTGAACTCTATGCGCACTACTTGCGCCCTATGTGAGGCAACGTGCCCTCTATGAATCCACATGATTCCCTTTATCTCCGACACACATGTCTCACGTGGTATAACCAGCTGTTCTTAGTTATCAATGGTGTAGCATTTTTTAACAGTTCCTTTGTATTATGACATTTCTACGTCAACTTTCGAGTACATTTTTGTCGTTACCCTTTTATTTTCATGAAAATGTTTTTACATTGTAACGTATGGCTTACACTTGAGCTCACACTCCCTATTTCGGTATGACCAGCTACTTAGAGCTTACACCTTGTGTAGCAACACTAAGTAGTTATCGGCTTCATATCATGGTACAGGCTGCTTTAAATGCATATCTCAACTTCATCTTTTGCACAGTGACCACAACGTCGAGCACACACTAGTTCCTTCGGACGTATTCAAACACATTGACCGCGAACCAGCCTGCCCAGGTTTCAACTTAAATCTTGCAATTTCAGTGGCAATCTACCTTGAAATCCTCACGCTGCGCCTCCCAAACCTTACAGTGCTCTATTTTGTCACACACGGTATGACCGGCCACAATACCTAACAATTTGGTTGGCAATTCCTAGAGGTTATTTCGAACCATATCATTGTTGAAGCTACCATCAAGCATACTTCAGCCCAGCATTTACGGTACATTTTTTATAGCTATGTGCAGAATAATAATCATTTGCTTAACTAGGTTTGAACTCTCCCCTACATTTCCCATCAAGCCTCGCCAAGAGGCATGTTTTTCTTTTTTCAAAGAGGAATGTGATGAAACGGCTCAAGAATAATTCGACGACATATTGCGTAAAAGAGATTCAAATTTAATTAACGCGGCACCAATTAAAAAAAACGAAATTTGCCGTTAACCAATGGAATGCGAGCATTTGATTTCAATAAAAGCAAGATGAATTTTGCCATTGTAGTTAGTAGTCACGTTTGATTTCTGCTGCAAACTTCGTGTAGGTCTTGTCTCCTGTCATACTGACTTTTCACCTACGCAGACTTCTGGACTTGCTTCACAAGCAGTGTCTCTTTGTCACGCCAATCTTGTCGCTGCACAACTAGTGAGACGGAACAACATCTATTTATTGGACCTCTACGTGTGCTATTCATCACAGTATTGTCGCAGATCTTCAACGAAACAATACTCAGACTTCACACAGACTCGCGCTGCTGATGTCAACGCTACTACAGGAGGAACACCAGCTAGTCAACCAGAGTCGCTCTCAAGTGTCTAGGAGTACTTGTAGATACTGCTACACTATCAAACTTTCTCGGAATTTGCCGGAAGATGCAATTCCGGCCCTAATAACGGCCACCAACAGTATTAAATTTTAGACGTTTTGCCACCTCAATACATTGTAAATCTCGTACGGCATTTACTTGAGGCCGGAGCGTTTCAAAAATCGAGTCAAGAAATTTAATAATCAGCGGCAAATCCAGTTCCACATTATTCAATTCCACTCTTTTCAAACAAAGGCCTAAATTTTCTTTAAGTATTTTTAATTTAACATGAAATTTATTGGTCCAGATAACTTATAATTGAAAACACTTAATTTAAGTTTATTTAACTTTTTTCTTATATTTCATTAACACATAAGACAACTCATTATCGATCCGCGAATTCCTATTCTTAATAATATATATATATATATATATATATATATATATATATATATATATATATATATATATATATATATATATATATATATATATACATATATTCTTTATGATGTCCATTCCTTTTTAATTTACCACAGTATTCTTATAATTAGGAAAACACAAATAACAAAGTGGATAAAGGCCATTTATTTCGTGAATACTAAACATCTCTTATACAATCATACATATTTATACATTTTGGGTTTTCAATTGATTATGCTAGTGGTAACAAATCTGATTCGTCTTTACTGCTGTTCCTTGTTTTGACTAATTGGTGAGTGTGTATGCGTTTGTGTTTGTGTGTATGCGTGTTTGCATGTAAAGGTCATTCTCGCAGTATTGCTAAGTGATGTCTGATATCTTGTCATTATTGTTTTGATAGCTTGAGAATTAACCATTTGTGCGCATTATTCACTGTTACATATACAAGTGCTATTTTTCCCAGTATAGTTGATCGTTTCACCTCGTTGCGCAAAGTTTTCACGTGGTAACAACGCCAGTGTTGATTGCAGTGTTAAACGCTTACATTGTTTGGAGACTTCTGTCATCGTATGCGCCTCTGTTATTTCCACTTCAGTTTGTTGCCAATCCGATTTTATGTTTGTTGATTCTAGACGAGGGCCTGTTTGTTCTTGGCTGGATACTAGTAGATTTTTGTTGAATTTTGTTATTCTTGGCCAGTCGATAAGAATATCATGTTGATGAAACTTTTGAATATTAAGGTCAGGTGCTTGTTGTTTTATGTAAAAGGCTTCATAGATAAATAATTTTTCTGATTTTGTTTTATGTAGAATTTTGAAATTTGTCGAATTGACAGGGTGCCCCGTTGCCAATATATGATCGGAAATAGTTGATTTTCCTGACGGTGACAAGCCTTTGTTAATCAATTTTTGTGGCAAATGTTGCTGGATTCTGTTTATCAATTGCTTCTTCGTACGTCATATATATGTGCTACCGCACATAAAAAAGGTATGTAGATGATATCTTGTTGTTCATCTTAGAAGCAGCAAACCCATTCGAATTCCTCAAACAAGCAAAGGGAGTCGATCCATACATCAAATTCACTCTCGAGGTAGAGAAAGACGACAGTTTTCCCTTCCTTGACATCAAAATCACTCGAGAAGCAAACGGAGATTTGACACTGGCCATACATAGAAAATCCACTTTCACCGGACAATACATTCATTACAACAGTAGTGTGCCAAAATCCCACAAAAGAAACTTAGTAAACAACCTAGCAAACAGAATCAGGAAGATCTGCTCTGAACATAAGATTGAGGAAGAACTGGGCTACCTCAGGAAAATTTTGCTAATGAACAACTACCCAGAGCGTTTCATTGATGTCAACATCAGACCACGGCAGATTCGCACTAGAGAGGATACCGGCAAGCAGGTTTCCCTAAACTTACCGTTTAGAGGCGACGTACCAGCCTCAATAATTGCACGGCGGCTGAATAGAATAACAAAGGAGAACTTTCCCAGTGTTAAGGTTAATATGACATTTAGTACACAGAGAATCATGAGGTTAGATGCCAAAGATCAATTGCCAATTCTCTCCAAATTATTCATAGTCTACAAATTCTTATGTATGTGCGGTAGCACATATATCGGACGTACGAAGAAGCAATTGATAAGCAGAATCCAGCAACATTTGCCACAGAAATTGATTAACAAAGGCTTGCCACCGTCAGGAAAATCAGCTATTTCGGATCATATACTGGCAACGGGGCACCCTGTCAATTCGACCAATTTCACAATTCTACATAAAGCAAAATCATAAAAATTATTATTTATCTACGAAGCACTTTACATAAAACAACAAGCACCTGACCTTAATATTCAAATGTTTCATCAACATGACATCCTTATCGACTGGCCAAGAATAACAAAATTCAACAACAATCTACTAGTATCCAGCCAAGAACAAACAGGCCCTCGACTAGAATCAACAAACGTACAATCGGATTGGCAACAAACTGAAGTGGAAGTAACACAGGAGCATACGATGACAAAAGTCTCCAAACAATGTAAGCGTTTAACACTGCAATCAACACTGGCGTTGTTACCAAGTGAAAACTTTGCGCAACGAGATGAAACGATCAACTATACTGGGAAAAATAGCACTTGTATATGTAACAGTAAACAATGCGCACAAATCGTTAATTCTCAATCTATCAAAACAATAATGACAAGATATCAGACATCACTAAGCAATACTGCGAGAATGACCTTTACATGAAAACACGCATACACACAAACACAAACGCATACACACTCACCAACTAGTCAAAACAAGAAACAGCAGTAAAAACGAGTCAGATTTGTTACCACTAGCATAATCAAATGAAAACCCAAAATGTATAAATATGTATGATTGTATAAGAGATGATTAGTATTCACGAAATAAATGGCCTTTATCCACTTTGTTATTTGTGTTTTCCTAATTATATGAATATATATATATATATATATATATATATATATATATATATATATATATATATATATATATATATATATATATTTGAAGAGGGCCTTTGGCCAATTGCAAAAGATCGCTTCTGGGATGCCAGGCTCGGATAATCCAAATATGCGGTATGATCATCTAATTTAGAAGAACGATATTCCTCAGAATTATTTTTAAATACATTTCTCATGTCCAAATGCTAATTGCTCTGTATCCGCAGCATTTTCTAGACTGGCCATAATAATAAAATAAGATATCTTGCCTTATATATATATGTATTTATTTATATCTTGACAGAACTATACGGTGATGACCTTGAAAATAAATATCCACGTCAATTTCCTGAAGCAAATTCTAGAGCCATCCCAATGATGTGTATTAAGAACTCCGACACGAATTACTTCAATACTTTATTAACAAAGAGTATCAAGTCAGAACCAGGCATCAACGCGCACCACAAAACTCAAAATCTCTACCAGACTCTAGTATAATAATTATCAAAGACAAGTAAAAAACGTCGACAATAAGTACAAAAGAATCTTTCATAAAAATTACAATATTTAAAAAAAACACAATATTGTTTTATGAAACCATCCATAACATCAAATGCTCAAAAATAAAATTTGATTTATTTTTATATGAGGAAATAATTGATGCCAGATAAATTAGTTAAACTCCACATGTTCCTCAAAGAGATCTGATATAGTGTAACACGCGGCTCCGCCTTTACAACCCAACGATGTTCAATTTTGACAAATATAGTGCTCTTTAAGGTCAAATAATCTAACTCTGTTTTCACACAATATTTCTCTTAACTGTGATTTTAGAAACAATCTCTTTTAGTTTCAAGCAGTTTTAATTGAGATTTCATGAACTGCAATTTTAACTGTAATTAATAGGGTTTTGATTAATAAATATACATACCCGCGCGCAATACGCAGGGAACAGGCGGTGGATTATAGTACCCTTGTGGATTTACTCTTCTTCTTTGAATTATTCTCAGTTTATACAAGTGATTACTGTTCGTATATGATTCTACGTATCAGAAAAACAGAGTAAAATTGATAATTATAGTTAAATAATTTAAAAACCTAGCAAGCAGTGGAATATATATTTGTGATATTTTTCATGACTGTTTTTACACGATTTTTATCCATCAAATATAAGTGACAATATTTACCAGTGACTTTATTTATATCATCATTAATTTTCAATCATTTACATGTATTCATCAAGATTCAGACGTT
>JAQBSW010013646.1:0-13427 GCA_029291075.1 Eudiplozoon nipponicum | reverse complement strand
ATCGATTAAAACTGCTTGAGACTAGAAAGGATTGTTCCTAAAATCACAGCTAAGGGAAATATTGTTTAAGGACAGAGTTAGAATATTTGACCTTAAAGATCACAGCGTTTGTAAAAATTGACCTTCGTTGGGTTGTAACACGGAGCCGCGTGTTACATACCCCCCCCCCCCCGACAATGAAAATTAGTACACCATGAAGGGGGCTAACCTTCCAGGAAGTGTTATTGCTCTGCCGTACCGTGTAATGACTGATTTTGGCTCTGACAACACTGATTCTGGTTCTTCTATATCTCGCGGCGGCGTGACGGCTTCAGTTGGCTCGGTTGTTGATGGGACGTCGGGCGTCAATCCGATGTTAGCAAGACTGTCTGGGGGTGGCGTTCTCGTTTCTTCACCGCCTGATAGGTCTACATCGCGAAACAGCAGGTCATCTGGATCAACGTCGGTTGGGGATAGTCTGTGCTTGGAGACCGCTTCAGCTTTGCAATTAATCTCCAGAATGATGTAATTCTGACGTCGATCTAACTCACGATAAGGACCGCGCTTCGGTTTGGCTAAAATCCTGTTATCCATATCGTTGTTGATGAAGAACCATTTGCAGCTATCAAAATCTTTGCGTTTATAGATTGGGCCATGTTGCTGACATGTAGGACAGATCGGCCGATTCTGAGCGTTATACTGTAGAAAACTGCGAAGTGGAAACAGAAATGTCGGATCGTTCATCGTTAATGCAGTTTCAGAGCGTGATCGGACTAGTTCGCCAGGAAGCCGTAGACATTCGCCAAATACCATTTCAGCGGAGCTACATTTGATCGGCTCACGAGGTCTTGTACGCATTGATAGGTGTACTTTCGGTAAAGCCGCAAGCCAATTTTCTTCTGGGCTAGCCTTGAGCGCCGCTTTCAGTTCTCGGTGTGGTCTTTCAACGAAACCATTTGCTCTCGGGTTGCGAGCCGCGGTCACGGAGTGTTTGACACCGTAGTATTGCAGTAGGGCTGTGAACTCCTCTCCGAGAAATTGTGCGCCATGATCGGTTGTCACTTCAGCTGGAGCACCGAACCGAGAGAACCAATTGAGCTCTAGAGCATAACTGACAGTTTCTTGCTTCATGTCTGGAAGTGGTATGGCCTCATACCATCGAGTGGTGCGGTCCCGTATTGACAGTAGATATCGCATGTTGTTCACGGCAGGTAAGGTTACCAGATCAACGTGTATGTGTGTAAATCGGACTTTGGGCACTTGAATGACTTGTGGCGCCGTTTTGGTGTGTCTCGTCACTTTGCATTTCTGACATTCTAGACATTGTTTTGACCACATCTTGATATCTCGTCGCATGCCAGGCCAAAAATACGTTCTGGATAGAATTTCTACTGATGCTTCGCCAGATGGGTGGCTCAATGAATGGTAGACTTCGAAGATCTTGTGACGGAGTTTTTCAGGTATAAACGGCCGAGGGCCCACGTCAGTTATTTCGCACTGCAGTAGGGTTCCGTCGTAATCAAGTGATTTCAGTCGATTGACATCAAATGTCCGAAGTGATATATCATCTTGCTGAGCTGCTTGCAATTCCTGAATGCTTATAGGTGAAGGATACAGTATTGAGGCACAAAGATCTGCAGGACGGCTTAGGGAGTCTGCGACCACATTTTCTGATCCTTTAACATGAGTGACTTCATATTCATACTCGTGTATTCGTGTAAGTTGCGAGTTGACACGTCGTGAATATAAATATTCTTTCTTTCCTCTCAGCATCGGAAGTAGCGGAAGATGGTCAGTGTAGATCTTGAACTTTCGGCCATCCAGATAGGTATGGAAGTGTAGGATCGACCGGTAGATTGCAAGTAATTCTTTTCCTAACGTATCATATCGCGTCTCGCGAGGTTGTAGTTTTTGCGAATAGAAAGCGATAGGCTGGTGTATTCCATTGATGGATTGTTGAAGTACTGCGCCTATGGCAACGTTGGATGCGTCCGTTATCAATTCAAAAGGTTGAGACCAATCCGGGGAATGCAACATGGTCGCTTTGCATAGGGCCCTTTTGGCATCCTCGTAAGCCTGCATTTCGTCCACGTTGAGCTGAATCGGTTGTGATTTCTTGACAAAACGGCTTTCTGGCACGAGATATTTGTGAAGAGGTGCCAGAATCTTGGCAAGGCAGGGTACAAATCGAGAATAGTAGTTCATCTTGCCCAAGAATCGTCGTAATGCCCGAACGGTGGTTGGAGGCTGTAGATCTTGAATAGCACGAACCTTAGTAGGTACAGGTGTCATGCCTTCTTCGGAAATTTGATGACCAAGGAATTCAATTGATTTCTGTGCAAAGACGCATTTATTGCCATGAAGTCGGAGGCCATAGTCTTCTAGACGTGTGAGCAGGATCTCAATATGTTGTATATGATCGGTCATTGAGTTGGAGAATACCAGGATGTCGTCTAGATATGGAATTACAAATGGTAGACCATCTAGTATTTCGTCCATAACGCGTTGGAATGTTTGCGAGGCATTTTTGAGACCGAATGGCATATAGTGATATTCGTGCGTGCCACCTCCGGTGAATCTGAGTGCAGTATATGCTACTGAGTCTTTGTCCATCGGTACTTGATAGTATGCTTTTACTAAGTCAAGTTTCGAATACACAGCATGACCGATAGCAGATCGGAGTAGGTCGGCCGGATTTGGCAGGATGTACGAATCAGACTGTGTGCAAGAATTGAGAATACGATAATCCCCGCACACTCTGAATGTCTCTGGTTCACTCTTTGGTACTACTACCACAGGCGACGCAAAAGGTGAGCTGGATCGTGTACAGATGCCTTGTTGACGTAGTGTGGCGAATTCTTGCTCGGCAGCCTTATGTTTGTGTGGTGCCAATGGACGTGCTCGTGGAGGATGAGGAAGTGTTTTCGACAGGATGATACGGTGGGCTGTGATAGCCCGCTTCCTCTTGAGGTCGGGCATGAAGGAAATAGGTTTGAAAATTTCTTCATGACGTTTCAGAACCTCGTCCAGTTGTGGTACATGAGGAACTGAAGGAATAAGCTGTATGGATGAGACTGCTTCGGCGCGAGTCGTATGTTTTAACGCTGATGTAAGCAACTGATTGTCTGCAGTGCGTATCTCTCGTGTTCTTGGACAAATGGTCAGGTCGAAGTGTTCGAGAAAATCACGTCCAATGATGTTCCGTGTCGTTTTGGCGATGATGAACGGATAATTGAAACATCTTTTTGAGTTGGAGAACGAGATAGTGTGTACTCGTACCCCAAACGTCGCTATGTTGGAACCATTGGCGCATGTCAGACTGCTGGTGTCGACTGGGTGGGTGGGTTCGAAATAATTGTGACGTAGTAAGCTCACATCTGATCCAGTGTCTATGAGAAATAATTCGCCAGAGGTTGCGTCACGGATGAGAAAAGATGTTGATAGTGGCAACTGACGACGAGACTGGTTGCTGGCATTTGGGCGTTTGAAGCATGACTTGACTGGAGCCGTCGCTGTAAATACAATAGTTTGATTGCGCTCTACTGCGAAAGCAACGTGCTTCGAGCCATCAGACGTGGAGCGGCCAACAATCTTGGGGTGATCAGCCTCTACTGCCGCCGCGGAGGCTGACCCCACCAGCTTTCCGAGCCTTCCATGGGCGGATCCTCCTGAATTGTTGAGGGTGACCGCGCCCATCTGAACCTCGCGTCTGTGCGCGGGAAAGTGCAGCCGTTTCCGAGGCAGTAACGTGTTGAGTGGCCATAGCTGCGATGAATCGGACACCACTCCGCTGGTAACTGTGGCACTGTGGTTCGGTCTCTCGACGTCGACCTCCTGGCACTATTCCGGGTCAGTGGACGACGGTGGTCACGCCTGCTCTGGTCGCGTCTGTTTTGGATGGCATCGACTGAGGCCAAATTTGGCCTTACGGTGAGGTTCTCGAGCAGGCTGATGAGGCGTTCATTCGTGACATTTGTTCCGGCTGATGATGTGGTGGGTTGTGATTCGAACATTCTTGGGGTGATGTGGACTTTCTCTTGGGCCGGTAGGCTGTGGTGGTGTTTCTTCCACCACTTGTCTAGACGTGCCGGCAGAACGTCATCTTGTACTTCGAGGGATTTGCGCAAGAACGTGGCCATCTCTTGTAGTGCCGGCGGGAGATTCTGTATGAACAGTCGCATTACGATTTCCTTGGGCAGGTTGAATTCTAAGGCTTTGTGCTCCATTTCCCTAAATAGCTCAGAAGGCGTGCGGCTACCTAGGGACATCTGGCTCATTAATTCTGTAAGCCTGTCTTCTCGATCTGGTGTCAAACGTTGCTTGACGGCGCGTTGCAGGCTCTGCCATGGCTGCGCACATGTGCCCTCAGTGTATTGATGCAGTATATCTTTGAGTCCGCGTCTGAAAGACATTGGGATCGTCTCCCAAGCCCTCAGAAATATTGAGCCCTCGTCTGTTATATTGGACACCTTGGCCAGTAAAGTGACATCGTCGACCCACGCATCAAGGTATTCTGGATCAAATTGACATATTTTATACTGTGTCCATGTGGTGATGCGGTTTGTTGCTGGGCTCACCATCGGGCTTCCTGTATTTCCTGAACTGGCCCTCATCTTAAGTGTATGAGTGTTGTCGAGAACAGATGGCAGTGTAACATCGTCCTCATCCGCCATCGTGCAGCTGTCTTCGAGCATTGTAATCCCGAGAGGGTGTTTTTCTGTGATATGTGTCTTAGAGTTAACTTATCTTGTAGTAGTCATCCAAATTGCTTGAATTTCTTAACTCTAGATATTTGTTAATTCTTTGCTGGCTGTGAGTTCGACGAACCGGGGCACCATAATGTAGGGGTACTTTTCGCTGTTGCTTTCTCGTTCCTGATTTTGTACCCCTACTACATATCAATGGTGGTTATTATTATTACCCGTGCGTCTAATCAGTCTCTGATCATTTTCGGATGGTTGATGCGAGAAGGCAAAAACATCTGGTCATACATATATTCTACACAATATTGCAATTAGAAATATAATTCACAGATAGTCCAATTTGACCATGTGTTGGTCGGCAATAAAAAAACAGATTTTAACATAAAATTATATCCTAAACACCATTCACAATTAAACTAGATTGTCCGTCTTCTAGACGGCAAAAATAAAAGTGATTTATGTCTATAAAGTGAAATGTTTAGAACAAATGTCTGGATCGGAATGAATATAGTCAAAAGATTGAAAATATATGACAATATGAACATAGTAAAATGATTTATGTTTATAAAGAAAATGTTTTACATACAATTGGTTATTCTTACACAAATGTCTGGATTGTAATGAGTAGTCAAACGATTAAAGATACATGATAATATGAGCCTAGTAAAATTATTTATGTTCATAAAGTAAAATGTTTTGTGTAAACCGTTTAAAGATTTAAATGACAAACAACTCACAAATGTTTTTTATAGTAAACAATCAATCATTTTCATAGTAACGAATAATCCGATAAATTCACTGACACAATAGTCCACCGCGTGATCCTCTCGGATCGCGCGCGGTTCTGTCTATTTATAAAACACTATTAATTACAAATAAAATTGCAGTTCAAGAAATATCGATTAAAATTGCTTGAGACTAAAAGAGATTGTTCCTAAAATCACAGCTGAGAGAAATATTGTTTAAGGACAGAGTTAGAATATTTGACCTTAAAGAGCACAGCTTTTGTAAAAATTGACCTTCGTTGGGTTGTAACACGGAGCCGCGTGTTACATTCTAGTATCGGTCTAATCCATATTATATACATTCTAAGTTTTATGTCATTCGCTAAGATATTTCGATTTATTAGTGCCCATCTTTCCTTGGCACTGCCTATTATCCTTTCCATTTGTCTCTCAGCAGAAGCTGTACTTTGAATAGTTATGCCTAAATCCTTTATTTCTTGCAAAAGTTTAATCTCAAACACTTCATTAATCACAGCATCATGAAAACAAACATAATTTATGTCTGTTCTGTTACCTATTTTTAAAGCTCTCGTCTTTTTATTTGTTTATACTCAGCCCTAGTGTTATCAAATATCTACTTAAATCATACAAATCTAATGTCACATTATTTTTGGAGAATTCGACACTTTTTGGATCAATTGGCAAGATTATTTTTAAATCATCAGCGAATTCGCAAACTCGACCGTTAAGGATCTTAGTTTCCAAATGTGAAAATACAATTTAAAATAAAATTGGCCCCAAACTTGATCCCTTTGGAATTCCACTCGTTACTCTTTTCGGTTATGATATCAAATCGTTTACTTGAATACTCATTGTTCGATTATATCAATAGTATTTAAGTAATCTAAAAATATTCGGATCAATATTCAATAAATTAATCGCATTCAAAATAGCACCAAAAGATATAGAGTCAAAAGCATTTGATATATCAATAAATACAATTAATGCATCTAACTTATTCTCATCTAATGTAATTACATGTTTCCACATAGAAATCATATTAGTAGTTGTCAATCTATCTTTCGTAAAGCCATGTTGACATATATCAAAATCAACCGGCAACATACGTTCTAAATGATCTAGAATCAATCGTTCTATTATCTTCAAAAACGAAGGGAAAATAGAGATTAGTCTATAAACATTAGTGCACGTTGACATACTTACTTTTGGCAACGGTTTAGCTACAATCGTTTGAATATCGATTAGTAATTTCCCATTCTTCAAAATTCTATTAATAAAATTGCCCAGCGCATTCATAAAAGTTAAAGGTAATTGAAGTAGGTTATCAATGGATATATTGTAACACGCAGCTCCGTGTTACAAACCAACGATGTTCGATACAGTGCTCTTTAAGGTCAAATAATCTAAATCTGTTCTTATACAATATTTCTCTTAACTGTGATTTTAGGAACAATCTCTGTTAGTTTCAAGCAGTTTTAATCGATATTTCTTGAACTGCAATTTTATTTGTAATTAATAGGGTTTTTATTAAATAAACAGAACCGCGCGCGATCCGCGAGGATCACGCGGTGGACTATTGTGTCACAGTGAACTTATTTCGCTTAGTTGTAGAAGTTACGCATTGGAATTACTGTTCACATTATAATAACACCATACGAATTTCAGAGAATAATGGATTAGTATAATGACATGAGTTTAAAACAGCAAGCAGTGAACTAAATATTTGTGAGTTTTTTGTCATTGAAGTCTTTAAACGGTTTACATATCCGTTTTTAGTGATAACTTTTACCATTGATTCCATCCATGTCATCATGTATTTTCAGTCGAGTTTTTATCATTGAAGTCTTTAAACGATTTACATATTCCTTTTTAGGGATAACTTTTAACCTTGATTCCATTCATGTCATCATGTATTTTCAGTCAAGTTTTTTGTCATTGAAGTCTTCATGGGGTTTACCCCTTCATTTTTAATGATAACTTTTAACGATGACTTTTTCCATGTCATGATGTGTTTTAAATCGATGGTATAAATACAGTTCAATTCAGACATTTTAAGTGAATAATTGATTGTGAATAAAACATCTCTCTTTGTAAACATAAATCATTTCAATTTTTGTCGTCTAGATGACGGACAATTTAGTTTAACTGTGAATGGTGTTTAAGACCCATTCTTGCATTTAAATCTGTTTAATTTTTGACCTACACATGGGCAGTGTGGACTAACTATGAATTATATTTCTATTTGCAACATTTTTTCTAATATATGTATGAAACCAATTTTCGGCTTTCTCATATCAACCATCCGAAACGGATCAGAGACTGATTAGGTGCACGGGTAATAATAATGGTCACCACTGATATGTAGGACGGGTATAAAATCACGAACAAGGTAGCAACCACAAAAATGCCCCTATAATACCATGGTGATCTTTTTCTTTTATTTTTAAAATAAATTTTATCAATGCATCACTGTTGATAACAGGTCCTGGTTCCTGAAGAAACGAGAGATCAGTTAGATCAATGAAATTGCTTTCATTCTGTGGATTACATTTGAAATTGCGAAATAATTCATCCAATTCACAGAGAAATTCATACTCAGTTTTATCCACAGGTAATATGAGCTTTAATTTCTCCTTATATTTACTGTAATCATTTAGAAGTTTGTATCCTAGTCTAGGATTACTCTTCAGTTTGGACAAAATAATTCTGTCTGATCTTTGACGGATTATCAGCAGTGATGAATAAATTCATTCGTCAATTTAATCTAACTTCATTTTTTATAACTACCGATAAGACTACATTTCATTATAATATCTCATTTAATTCTTAATTTAAATAATTTCCTATTGATTCGCCTCGGTATAATATTAATAAGCGTAGATGCCTGAAATATATCAGATAACAACTTTGAAACAGAAAAAACAAATTCATCAGTTTTCATGATATAAAAACTTTCATAATCCACAACGGTTGTCCACAACAAATGACAGATCGCTGGATAAAAGAGGTGGAGGAGTACTCATTTATAGTAAATCTGTATTAAATGCGAAAAATTTACATACTAGTGAAGATAATGTTATCGTTGATGTTTTATCTATGCAAATCGTTAATCTGATCTTAACCGCGGTTTACAGACCGCCGTATGCAACTTTATATGATGATCAAACATTTACCAATTCTTTTCAATCTATTTTTGACTGTCATGGCTATAACGTGGTGGTAGGTGATATTAATAAGTTACATGACTGTGAAATAATCAATTTTTTTCTAATCATGATTTCAAGCAGATTATAAATGAAGCAACTATAGGTTCGCAATGCTTTGATCATGTATACTTAGAAATTGAAATGGTGAAATCACACAGTTATGATGTTGTAAAATATTTAAAAGAATTGGATCACAAATAAATTATTTTACAATGGAACATCTTAAGTAGCAAAACACAGAAACTTAATTTTGTAAATGCACACGTGCAATGTTCCAGAATCAACTGGAATCTTTTTAGAGATTTAAGCATACTGATTGATTATGAAAGTTTTTATATCATGAGCTCTGACAAATTTGTTTCTTCCGTTTCATCGTTATTATCTGCTATATTTCAGGCATCTACGTTTACGGATATTATACCGAAACGAATCAATAGGAAATTATGTAAACTAAGAATTAAACGAGATAATATTGGGGTCTTTTGCGGGGTTGTTTTCTAGTTCGTGAATTTTATACGCGTCCTCCATATCAATGGTGGCTATTATTATTACCCGTGCGCCTAATCAGTCTCTGATCTTTTTCGGATGGTTGATGTGAGAAGGCAAAAACATCTGGTCATACGTATATTAGATATAATGTTGCAAATAGTAATATAATTCACAGTTAGTTCAAATTGAATACATGTTGGTCAGCTGCAAAAACAGATTTTATGCAAAATAGTTCTTTAACACTATTCACAGTTAAACTAAATTTTCCGTCTTCTAGACAACAAAAGTTAAAATGATTTATGTTTATGAAGAATAATGTTTTGCGCACATGAGGTTATTCTTACACAAATATCTGGATTGGAATAAACATAATCAAATGATTGAAAACACATGATAATCTGAACATAGTAAAATGATTTATGTTATAAAGAAAAATGTTCTGTATAATCCGTATAACGACTTCAATGACAAAAAAACTCACAAATATTTAGTTCAGTGTTTTATCCTCAGGTTATTATATTAATCCATTATTCTCTGAAGTTCGGATAGATAACCACAGTAAATCCAATGCGTGACTTCTGCCACTAAGCGAAAAAAGTTCACTGAGACACAATAGTCCACCGCGTGTTTTTTCCGTGTCGTGCGCGGTTCTGTTTCTTTTCTAAAATCACTAATTATTACAGATAAAATTGCAGTTCAAGAAATATCGATCAAAACTGCTTGAGACTAAAAGAGATTGTTCCTAAAATCACAGCTAAGAGAAATATTGTTTAAGGACAGAGTTAGAATATTTGACCTTAAAAAGCACAGCGTTTGTAAACATTGACCTTCGTTGGGTTGTAACACGGAAACGCGTGTTACAATACTATAATGAACTGTAGTCTTATCAATAGTATTAAACAAATGAGGTTAGTTTTGATTGACGAACGAATTAATTCATCACTGCTGATAATCCGTCAATGATCAGAACGAATTATTTTGGCCAAAATGAAGAGTAATCCTAGACTAGGTTACAAACTCCTCACCGATTACAGTAAATATTAGGAGAAATTAAAGCTCAAATTTCCTGTGGATGAAACTGAGTATGAATTTCTCTGCGAATTGGATGAAGTATTTGGCAATTTCAAATGTAATCCACAGAATGAAAGCAATTTCATGGAACTACCTGATCCTTCGGGAGACCAGGAACCAGGACTTGTTATTGACAGTGATGCATTGATAAAATTAATGTCAAAAATAAAATGAAAATACATAAATATCACCTTGGAATTTCGATTGATAAACTGCATCAATTACCTTTAAATTTTATGAATGCGCTCTGCAACTTTATAAATAGAATTTTGAATAATGGGAATTTACCAATCGATATACTAACAATAATAGCTAAACGGTTGCCAAAAGTAAGTAAGCCAACGAGCGCCAGTGTTTATAGTTTAATCTCTATTATCCCTTCGTTTTTAAAGATAATAGAACGATTGGTACTAGAATGTTTAGAATGTGTTTCCGGTTGATTTTATACAAGTCAACATGGCTGTACGAAAGATAGATGGACAATTTCAAATATATGGTTAAACGTAATTACACTAGATGAAAACGTTAGATGCATTAAATGTCTTTATAGATATCTCAAAATCTTTAATTTATTGAATATTTTTTCCTATATTTTTCAATTACTCAGGTGCAATTTATGTAATCGAAGAATGAGTATTCAAGTTAATGATCTGAGATAAACATAAAAAAAAGTGTCAAATGGAATTCCACAAGGATAAAGTTTGGGGCCAATTTTATTTAAAATTGTATTTGCACACTTGAAAACTAAGATCCTTAACGGTCTTGTTTGCAAATTTGTCGATGATCTAAATATATTCTTTCCAATTTTTCAGAAAAATGTAGACATTTACAAAAATAATGTGACATTAGATTTGTATGATTTAAGAAGATGTTTGATGGCACTAGGGCTTAGAATAAACAGTAAAAGATGAGCACTTTGAAATTAGGGAATCGAGCAGTATTTTCCTGATACTCGGATTTATGATATTTTTTGAGGTCAAACATCTGAAAGAAATTAAGCGTTTATGAATAACTAGTCAATGTACAGTATGTGCTGAGAGAAATATTGAAAAGATAGTCGGCAGAGCCAAGAGCAGATGGGCACTAATAAATAGAAATATCTTATCGAATGCTATATAATTTAAAATATATATAGTTTGGATAAGACCAATATTAGAATATGCTGCAGGTACTTAGAATTCATTAAAAAAATAGTGTTTCCAATAAGATAGTAGATGTAAAATGAAAGGTTTTGAAACAATTGTAGCCCTTTCTTCTGCACTATATACGCCACTGAGATTACAGTTTGTATCACTGCAAAAAATATGGTTTCGAAGGATGTGCTATTGCATAAAAGTTTTCCCTCTGAACCAGTGGACTTGTGCCTATATGAATCCAATAAGAAAGTGTCCTGAAGGTGGAACTAGATCTGGACATTTTGCAATATCTCCTCCTTTGATGGGGAATGTTGCGGGAAAGTTAGTTCCTTCTGCGAAAATTTACAAAATTCACAATCAATTGAAAAAATACTATCCCTACTGATCTTTTTTAATGTTGATTTTGATAATTCTTTCCCGTGGTTGAATAAAAGACAATGATAATTGTGATAGGCAACATAACTTCTTAAAAATTTTATTTACACATTGTCTATTATTACTTTGGAAATGTTATGCACTATATCATTATTGTAGCCAACACTACAAATACTAAATTGCCAATCATGGTTCTCATTAATGCCTTATGTTACATTCGAACCATATCTTAAGTTCTACAATTATGAGGTGTGTGAATGTCGATGATAAATCTTTAATTATTTATATAATCCAATTATTGTACAAATACGATTTGTAGGAGGGTTTGTAGTTAAAGTAGTAACTTTTGCGGGGTAGCTGTTTATTTAGTAATGATTTCCTACATTTTCTTAGTGGTTGTTATCCACACCTGTTCCATGATCACTCCCTGACTTTCTCTGAAGGGTGAAGCAAGAAAACTCATCCGTTTAAAGACGTTTATTGCAAGTGGCGTAGCTAAGTATGAATCAATTCACGGTTAAACAAAACGGACCGTGCTCTAGACGGCAATAAAATGATATATTGTCAACACGATTGAATGTCTTATACCCAAGTAATTATCAGGAACACAATCGTCAAAATCTTGATGAATACATGTAAATAATTGAAAGTATATGATGATATAAATCGAGACTGATTAGCAATTTAGCTTAAAGTCACTGATAATTAATGAAAATGAACACAATAGTAAAGCCGAAAAGTCTTAGTAATGTGGAGGAAGATAAATCCTCCGCCAAAATTAAAGTAACATTAACTGATAAATTTAAACCACCTTGGCTGATTGTAACAAATTTTATTTAAAAAGAATTTTTTCTTTTATTTTCCAGAACATTCTTTGTTTAAATACTTGAATTTGAATTGTGCGCCATTTTCAGTTTTCGAGCGTCACGGTCCTAGACTGGTGGTATCTTCCTTTGATCTGCTGCAATTATCACATTTTCTTCATTAAAGAATGATCAAATTAATCAATATATATCTGATTATATTTTCTTGTATTTTTTATTGAAGCACACATAGAAGGGACTTTCTGGATCAGGTTATTAATTAATTCTGGTGTTCACGTATATCTCCTTCCAGATTATTTCTTTGGGCGTTTTGCGCGTGGCAGGTTTCAAATTCCGATTTGCCTAACATTAAGTGTCGATTTAATAATTAAACTTCACAGATATGGATGATGATATTAAATTTGAGGACATTAGCAAGTTAGTGCAAGATATTGCAGATTTGAATTTAGGAGATGCGAATGGAAATATAAGCATATCAGATTCTACTGTAAATTTTAGGAATACATGCGATCTGGCATCTATGGGGTTCTGAGACACGAATAGGTTTGGAGTAATATGGTTTACAGTAATATGGTTTATAGTCATTGATAATTGATGAAAAGATACACAATAGTAAATCCGTAAAGTCTTTTGATTGTAGTTAATAATCACTGATGATTGATGGAAAGAAACACAATAGTAAATCCGAGATTGATCTTCATGGCACATAAATCGACTGCATGTTACTTGCGTATTGCGCGCGGGTATGTATATTAAAAAAACAAAACCCTATTAATTAAAATTAAATTTGCAATTCAAGAAATCTCAATTAAAACTGCTTGAAACTAACAGAAATTGTTTCTAAAATCACAGTAAAGAGAAAAAAAGTGTAAAAACGGAGTTAGACTATTTGACCTTA
>JAQBSW010013645.1:0-13428 GCA_029291075.1 Eudiplozoon nipponicum | reverse complement strand
CCGAGTCTGTAAATGATACTAAAACTATGGCTATTGTGTTAGTAACCGATACCAACATTATTGTACCGATAAGTTACATGGTACTAACACTATTGTTTTCCGAGTCGGAACATGGTACCAAAATGATGGATATCAATTTATCATCAACAAACGCGCAATCTAAGATTGTTTAATTTTAGAGGGAAAAACTTTTTTTAAATATTAAAGGTGAGAGACACTCATCTATTGATTTACAAATTATACATTAATATCAATTTGAACCTCGGTAGCCAGTTTGCCGCCATACTTTGATGATGACAATAGAATATTGAAATGCTCCTGGAAGTGCGAATGGTGATAGATTAGCTGTTGTGGGACTGACTAAATTAAACGGTGGTGGTATTTTGCTGGAGTTCGTTTATCTGAATTGATAAATTGAATTCACCACCTGTCCATTAATGATGGTTCGATTTTAAAACAGATTTTAAACTTCTATCTATTTTAATGCCAATTATGCCAAACACATTTAAAATTCTTTGTAGATGTTTAAATAAATTTTCGGTATACAATCCGTAGATGTATTTCTCAAGAAAGAGATTTGTGGAAACTTCTAAAGAACAAATTGTCACATATCAACATTGTCTACGTTAACTTTGAATATAAGATTTTTGAAAGTCCGATGACAAATAGTCTAAGCCGGCAACTGTTTTAACAAATTGCTTAACTTGTCAACTCTTTTTTCATAACTGACGACTATATGAAATCTAAGACTTATTCATGGTTCAATGATAACCTGAAAAAAAATAAATTCAATTGTGTATAGAGAATAGCAACATAAACAGAAGAGCAGATCGGCAGAATAAGTGAATAATTTCTCAAGAAGAAAAAAGTTAATTTTTAAAGCGTATTTTCTAAGTGACAAAACTTTGCTAGTGATGCAAAGTAACAAATTTGTTTATATCACCGATTAATGAAAATCAGAATATACCGTCTAATTTATATGGTATTTATAACGTTTTCGATGAAGTTTCAGGCTAACATATCAGTCGAGTTAAATATCCTTTGCATTAACGCTAATTTGTAACCTTTAATGATGCATGTACCTTTTATCAAATACAACATTTATTATCGAGACACACAACTTACACCTACAGACATTGTCCTTGAGCTATATACGTCTACATAAAAAGAAATCAGTTTTCGAACTATAAATCATTTATATAATTAAACGAAGATTAGTTGCGCTGACGGTAATATCAATTACTGTTATCAAGTTTGTGATCTTGATATAAATACCTGACCCATTATGTACATACATTGGTTAGTATAAACTAAGTCTTGTATAGTGTAGATAAAGAACTTTATCCAGTAGACTGGTTTCGTCCTTATTGGAAACTCAACACTTACTGTCCGCGGCAAATTCTGGATAGTATTTTATGTGTTACCAATAAGGACGTTACCGGTCTACGGAATGAATTGCCTTTTCCATACTATTCAATACTTAGTTTATACTGACAAATGTATTTACATAATGACTCAGGTATTTATGCCAAGAACGGAAACTTGATTAAAGTAATGGTTATTACCTCTGTATAACGAATGTTCTTTTAATAATATAAAAGTTCATTTCAATACCACATCCCCAAGTAGCGTGGTGTCTGTTCAATAATGACAGATTAGGGATAGTTAGTTGAACCTACATATCGAATTGAATGCCATATCGGCTCTATCTAAAGTACATATTTATCAAGACACATTAGTTACTATACAGCTGAAAATTGTGTGTCGTTTGCGGAAGGGTGGCTCAGTCAGTACTCTGATGATGATCATGGTAGGTCGAAACGCGTCAGTGCGTTGCGACTGGCGGTAGTTTTGTTATTTTGTTCGACGACTGGTTAAATAAAATGGAATTGGCGTTAACATCAAGCTTGCATACTGGATGAATTTCATTTTCTACACTATAAAATACTTAGTTTCTGTTGACAAATATATTTACTTAAGATTAAGTTGTTTTTATCAAGATCGCCAACTTAAAGTAATTTTCCTTCATTTAGCTTTTTATGTATGCAGTCAATTTTATATGAAATATAGCGTGCACTGACTTTATGCCCACATTAGTAATTGTTCACGTTCTTTTATTTTTTAAGATTTTGTCAAGGAGTAAATAATTTTACTAGCTGATACTTGAGAAACGTTGCGAAGCAAATACTTTGCGCGTTTCGGAACTTATTTTCGATTTACGTAAAGGAAATGTGACATTATTTTGCAATATAACTTTTTGCAAATATTCTGAAGTATGGATTACATGCATGCACTGCATTTATCTATTTGGGATTCATAATTTTGCGAATCTGAGGTTAAATTAAATCCGTTTACTATATCATAACTTTTTCGTCGTCATTGACCAAGAAATGGCCTAGGCTACAACATGCAATACACCACATTTATAATGTAATCTCACGCTCAAATTCCTCATCATGCCATCTTACAATGAAGTTCAAAAAGGAGTTTGGTGTTAATTGGTTATATGCTTAACTTGAGCCTGATTGATTTCCTTGGTAAGCCAGGCCTATATAAAGCAAGAATTTCTGCAAGTTATTCGATATTCTCCACTTGTTTTTCTTGGCATGATCAATGTATGTGGGCATGCTGACAATTACACGTGCATTGTGGGGACTGGCACAACGCGCTTGACTGTGCAGTGTCTCCTCTGCATTTCTTCGTCGTCGGCATACCTGAGTCTGCTGCTATAGTAGGCTCACAGTAGGTCAAGTGGCCATAGGCGACCTTACAGAAATACGCCAGACAGTTAGAAACTATCTGAGCTAATGAGACAAAAATTCGTTAGGCCCTCGTGTAAAACTGGTCGTACGACCCGTATGTGACGTATGGTTGTGTATAGGCTGAATGGACACACCTTCAGCACACGTGCAGACATTTGCATCACGGTAACGTGCTTTACTGCTGTCATTTAACATTCCTTACCTTGTTCTCGACAGAATCAGGCCCTCATGGCGATGTATACTGCAATATAATAATTAATCATTTAATGTAGATCCTTTGACCTTTTTTTTAAATCTTTTAAACGAACTTCGTTGTGTCAGTAGTTCGAGCACCAACGACCGGCCTCGCTAAAACGGACGCATCTTAATTGGAACAAAACAATGCCTTAGTTTACCGATTTTCTTATAAGCTGATCAATATTTGAAGCATCGGACCAATGACCCACAGCTTTTTTAATCTGTATGGTAAGACAGCCAATTGCCCGACAAACAATACATGAAATTCAACGGCTTTCGGTTGTCTAATCGGATATAGCAAATTTAATTATAAAAAATATACATTTAAAAAAATTTTCTGATAAGGTTATCAATTTACATGATTTTTATTTCATATTTACAATAATGACTTTTGTCACTAATTCAGAAAATTTTCCAGGCTCTTGTAATTAATCTCAAAAATAGAAACTCTCTACACAGGAAGACATTGAAACATCCCAATTCATGCTTATGGCAAGTCTAGAAATTCTTACAAAATTACAATCTAAAGGGTGATTAACGCCTCGGCAAATACTGCCGTCAGATTTCTTGAGTTTAATTATAACTATGAATTTGACACCATTCAAATAGTGTCCATATTGACAAATTACCTTTTTAGCTAATTATTGCGCAATTCATCTGACAAATACTTCGTTATTAGAAGTATTACAAGGTTCGGTTTTCAATGTTTTGTCAGTTCCGAAGTATCATCCTATACTACGTTCAATTGCGCGGATGGTTGAAAACGTTGGCCTACACACGTTATGTGTTAACTTGCAGAAAAATGTAACAGGCCAAGGTGCGCCAATATTATTGATCTGGAAAAGAAAACCTAATGCCAACCTATGTAGGTTCATTTAAAAAAAGCCTCTTCGCTTGCCCACAAGTGGCCTGTGCCATAACGTATCTGCAGAATCTTTTACGGCTCACACACAATGTTGACATCCTGAAACTGGATGGCTATTGAAGAAAATGAAGTTTCAAATAAGTGTAATGCTTTAAAAGTGTAACTTAAAAAAAGTACATATACCAGTATAGGCTGTTTTATTAAAAGTATAATTTTTTTTATTTTTTTTTCAAAAAGCATTATAACTATTAATGGTAACCAAACTGTAAGTTACACACATTCCGGAAATTAAAAATTTGAACATGAATATTAGAAAAATATTTTTATGCACGTAGATGACTGCAATTGGGCGAGTGGGAATAAAACTCTTACAAAATACGTATTCTTGACAGTGTATGCGAATGTAGGTTTGCCATTAGTATAAGCAGGAACGCGTTGACCACATACACATTAATTTTATTGCATTGATACATTTATTTCGGATTTTTTATTGCTTTAAAAAATGAAATGTTTGGTGTAATTTTATATGGTAGGGAAAATTTGTCGTAGAGGAGAAAATTTCTTACTAATGTATCCTGTCAATCGCGATCAATTACCTTTCCAATGAGACGAGAGTCTACATCTTTGGATGTCGCGATCAGTAAAATGAGAAGGTGCTCTGAGATAAAGATCCACAAATCAACCATGCAACATACCGTTGTCTTTTTCCTAGGAATAAAGATACGATATTTTAGCAAAGATGTAAAAAAAGGTCGAGCAATAAATAATGATCAAATTCCTTGGGCCTGCTATCCGGCATTTTCAGCCTGACGTAATTCTATGCTAGAATCTCACCACTTCAACAAATGACAACGTTTAACCTGATCACTTACCACGAGTTGCGTTCGCGGGTTGTTGCTTTGCCCTATCAGTTTAACAAAGATCCGATTGATCACCATTTCCAAGTACGCATCTATTTTGTCTTCGATCGGGCTGTGTGCGCATTCGTTCCTTTCTTCCGAAGGCTTAAAATTCGATCATACTAACCATTGGAAATGCGGTGTTAAGGTAGTTTAAACTCGGGCAGGTATAATGTCCCTGAAAGTTAAAAATCTACCTGGTCGTGTGATTTAATGTTGTTTCGCTACGTTTTTGCGTCAACATGATATATCAATTATATAACATCATTCACGCGCTTAATGTTTGCTTGATTGTATAAGACGTATAAATGTGACGAAATACGTAGCAAATTTGGGTTTCTGAATACATAGGATAGTTGCAGCCGACTTCCCATAGTGACTCAATATATGTGTAGTGAAGATTGCATACACAATATTTACATCACGTGCTGATCCTTGGTAATCAGTTAATCGTCTTTCGTTGATTAAAAGCAAAACGCATTTAAAGGCGCTAATACGTGTACTAACTGTAATTCAATTTGGTTTTACGTCTGAATAATTTCGTACACTTTATGTTTATCTCTACTGCGTAAACTAGGTTCTATTTATTATTATCGTTATTCGCAAGATGAGGGAATTATCGATTTGATGGCGTATGTAAATGCTGCGGAGCGGCAATGTTCGCGAATTCAAAAACATCGTGAAGCTCATTCACCACTGAAGTAAAATAAAATCGAGACTGCCGTAGGTGAAAGCAGAGTTTTGATTTTCAATGCGTTGACCGAAATTCCGATTCATGCTTGATAGTCAGTTTAACGTCATGCAATAATAATGGTCTTGAAGTACCAGAATAAGTTACTACGTGAGACAGATGACAGTTTGCACAAATTTTGCGACTAGCTACACAAACTAAGATTGATGTTTATCTCAAACTCACAAACTTGATTTAAATTAATTCACGCAAACAGACTTCATGAAACCATGGTATTATTAGTTAGGCCATAAAGACAGTTTATGGTAATACATTGCAGATTACATGTTCGCAGTTTGCCTTAGTACTGAAATGGCAATAATGGAAGATCGAAACGCGTCAGCACGTGTGACTAATGGTAGTTTTGCAATGTTGTTCGACATCTTGTTAAATACAATAGGATTGGTGCTTATTTCAAGCTCGCCAAATTGATTTAAATATTCCACGAGTAGCATTTATTGGATTAGATGTCATCATATAACTGAGGACTAAATGTCGAACTTTACCTCGTGCAAAAGACAGTTCTGATCAAGAGAAATACCGACTTCGGGCAGCGAGTGCGCTTTACTCTTAATAAAATTGAACGAAATCGCAGCCAGCAAAAAACTAGAAATGGTATCTCAGCGCCTTGCCGAAATTACGTTTGCCGCTGTGCTTCATTACGCGTCAACAGCGCCATTTCGTTGTCAACACGTAAAAATCTGTTCAATACTCATCGAAAACAACTGCAGACATTTGTTCGAGGAATCTAACTGAGCTGCACTTCTTGTGGATTGATGTCATGCTTACCGCGAAATGTGATAACTGATATCGATCAAGGCCAGAGTGTATGGATTTACTAGAGTAACAGGTGGTCAGAAATTGTTGTAATTATCAATTTCGGTGAAATATAGCATTAATTGATATCCATCAGGTTGGTACCAGGTATCGGCTCGGCAATCATACTGTTAGCACCTTTTCGGTACTACAATGTTTTTACCGGTTACTAACACAATAGCCATAGTGTTAGTATCCTTTACAGACTCGGTATATATATATTATATATGTTGAAAACCGTACTGTCGCAGACTTCGATGTTAGCTTCCCGTACCGCGGCTCACATCTCGTCTAGGGGTGTTATCGTCCCATTTTCCTGTACATTCCTCACCTAAATATATAGTGGTTAAAGGGCGTAATACCGGCTCCTACTGATGAGTCACCAGTAAGCACGAAACGAATGTGCACGAGATTATACTTTCTGTTCATGCTGCCTTTGGTTTATCCTTCTGGTCACAACTGAACTAATTTGTTACTCGATTCGCAACACCTAATACATACTTACTTCTTGTGGATTGTCTGAACGACAGCTGCAGCCATTTTTAGATTAACAAGATATATTATTGCTACAAAAATGTAAAGTGCGCAGTCCTCCTCTGTTCCACTGATTTATTAGTCTGCGACTTAAGCAGACGTCTGGACATCTTATGAAAAATATTCACTAGCAGGTTTTATTTGGTTACTGCATAGACCATACTTGACCTTTCATGTTTTAATTTGAAAAACTAAGTTTTTTATGGCATTTAGCCATCTGCACATGGCCAGATTAAAATTTTACCTGGGGGGAACTGTACTCCTGTTCCACTGCTAGACCAACTATTCACGTTATTATTAAGATTTACATTGTCATAATGTTATCAATGTTTTTATCATTGTTCTTGTCGCACTAAAAATATTTTTCGCGCATTTACAATTATCGGTGCCATAATATAATATTGTTCTTTTTATAATTATTTGCTGGTGGACAGTTATTTCAAAATGTTGAAGACCGTCAGTAAAGTGTCGCAACGTGTTATGTGGAAACAGTTCTTCACGTTCAGGTTCAGTTAGAAATATACTTCTTTTAATAACTAATCGTAAAACTTGTTGCATAATCGTGGAAAATAATCATAACATCATTTCATATTAAACAAAACCTGTTTATATTGGCATAATTGAAATCGCGTGAAATATCATTTTTAGACTGTGTTTGATTCTAATGCTCATCTAACTACTGTTTAGTGCACTCATACTAAGAAAAATAATCGTTAAACCAAATATATATTGTATCAAGATTGAAACTGGTTTAAAACTAGAAATACAATTTACATATAAATAATTCTTTTTAAATATTTCTTATTAGGAAGAAAATATTATAATAATTAATGGACAATAAAAAGAGCATTGGTTGCGCAGACGTTGATAACATTTACTTTGAATCAAGGTAGCGATCTTGATATAAACACCTGACCCATTATGTACATACAGTTTATACTGACAAATGAAATTACACAATGGGTCAATTGTTTATATACGGATGGCAACTTTGATTAAAAGTGGATAATAGCCATGCATTTCAAGACTACTAAACATCACATTACAGTCTTTCATTTATGTAAATCCTGGATTATCATTTGATTACGTGGGTGGCAACTAGTCTGACTCGGTTTTACTTCTATTTCTTGTTTTGTTTCAGTAGTTAGTTTATACGCGTGGGTGTGTGCGTGTATTGGTGATTGTCAGTGAACTGTAATGTGATGTCTGAGATCTGATTATTATTTTCATTAAGGATTAATGTTTTGATGAAGTTTTCACCTAGACGGCGGTTACGTGTACGAATGCAGTTAGATTCACCTTTTGCTTTTATTTCATTCTTTTCCATTAAATACAGCGCAGATTGTGCAGATTGAAGTGTTGAATGCTAAAATTTTGGTGAAATTTCTGTCACTGTTACCGATGTTAGTGGAGCCGTTTTTGTAGCTGTTTTATTCTTCTGCACTCTGTTGCCAATCCAATGTAATGTTTGTTGATCATGTTTTAGTGGGTGTTTTGGCTTGCGTGATTGCTTGGAAATAATTATTGGCGTGTGTGATTCGTGGCCAGTCGATTAAAATATTTTGTTAGTGAAACATTTTAATTTTACAGGTGTTTGTTTTTCCATACAATTTAGAATATATATGATATATATAAGGAAGAGTATATATATATATATATATATATATGTATATATATATATATGGCAACAGGTAAGGACAGTATTTTTAATTACGTGTTATCAGTACAAACAAACATCCATAATTCAGTTGAACATAACAAACGCAAATGGCATGACGTCTGCTGTATGGCGACAAATCGGGCGTGGCAATTTAGAACGTGAGGCCTGAAGAGATTCCAAATAAGTTCCACCTAACATAAGGAAAAACCAACGTACATAGGTTGGTACTTAACTTCAAACTTCATGCGGTTTTCGGTTAGGATGGCGCAGTTGATAGAGTTCCAGACTCTGAAGCTAAGGCACCCCAGTTGGACATCGTAGACGGAAAATTATGGATGGTACTTGGAAATATTGCAATAAGGATGATACCGGCTGGATTAATTGCCTTTGCTACCTGATGCAAGGTTTAATTTATACTGAAAAAAAGGTATAATCAAAATGTTTCTAATATAATAATAATATTATATATATATATATATATATATATATATATATATATATGGTTAGTGCCATATGGCATATATATACTTCTTTAAACTGCTTCGCGAGCTTCCAAGCAAACAGCAATCTCATGCTATTTAACCAGTCGTCGAACAACATAGCATAATGCGTCAGCGCCGTACGCATTGACGTCGCTTCCATCTTCCTTGATAATCATCAGAATACGACGACAGACTGACCAGCGAGGATTTAACCGCATTGCATATATATATTGAATGCAAAATAAGATAGGCGGCTCTCACCTCTAATAGTTTCGAATACGTTGTACTCGGGTGGAAATGCCGGCTGCACAATTTCAATGCTGTCACCCGGTTTAAACATTCAAAATATCATCAACAGTTTACAAGCATCCAGGCAAAGCCAAACACCCAATCGACAAGACTCGACATAAATTCGATCTGATTGGCAACAAACTGAAGGCGAAAAACGTCTGAACAACCATTGTTAACAGCGACAGAAATTTCAAAACCATATTTGCATTCAAGACAGCAATCCGCAAACCCTGCACTGTTACCAAGTGAGCAGATCAAAGTTGAGGAACAAGGCGAAGCGAAAGTCAGCACTCGGGAAAATAACATTCATACACGTAACAGCCAACAATGCGCATTGTTGGCTAACTATAATACCATCAAGAAAAGAATGACCAGATCTCAGACATCCCTCTGCAATACAACGAGAATGATCCTTTGCTTTCCGTTTACATGCATTGCGGTTTGATCCTTGCTAGTCAGTTTGCTGTCGCACTCTCATGGTGATGATGATGGAAGATCAAAAAACGTCAGTACGTGTGACTGACGGTAGGTTTGCTGAATTGTTCGACGATTTGTTAAATACAATGGGATTGGTGTTTACTTCAAGCTGGCAAACTAAATTTATATATTATATATATGGCATAACAGAAACATCTACATAAAAAATCAGCTAAATTACGGATGCTATTTGAGGAAATTTTGACTCAGATTTTGTTTTCTTAAATTAAAATTCAGCTTGACATCATACGTTTGTTTTTCAAAAGAAAAAGAAATAATTTTCTATTTCGAAGAATCTGCCAAAAAGTTAGAGGGATTCTCAAGAAGGGGTTCTTTGGACATAAAATTTTATGATTGTTGCCAGTGTCCTGCTTTTGATGTGATTTCATGAATGAATAGAGTAGTCTCTAATTATTCTTCTCAGCTGCTAACTATGATTAAATCACAGAATAATTTCCTGAAAGATAAAAGTTTATTTCAATTACTAAACATATACCAAGATGAATCACCAAAAATTTCCAGCGTGCCACGATTTTTAAGGTGAAATGTTTCCTGTTTCAGAGTCATTTTACTTTGCTGTCATCGGAAATGGCGTAATGACCCATCGGCATACCTGATTCCATACCAATTATTGTAAGTTATTTTTTTAAATAACAGGAAAAACTGCTTAGAATTAAACGAAAAAAATTGAGAAAAAATAATTACTTTATTAATAATTATGCTTACATATATATGCCAAAAAGGATCTATACGTAAGTGTTCAAGGTTATATATATAGGTATATATATATATGGTGTTATATATATATATATATATATATGTATATATATTGCAGTATACCTTCTAGCTTTCATCAGTCTGGACATTGTATCTATTTAACTCAACGCACATAACCTAGCAAAAACTAACAATTCATTCCTGTAATGTTGGTAATGTGTCGATTGGTGCTCCATAAGTACATATCACTTATTTACCTGTTGTTGTATTGCATAAAATACGTCACTGGTGTGTGCAAACACACGTGACGGGTAGTTGACAAACAAAAATGTTTAAACAAATGAATGGGGGTTCACGCTGTGATTCAATTAACAGTAAACTCCTGTTAAGACCACAGGATAGCACACACAGACATGCGTAAAGAAAGCTGGCACAAATACCTCCAAATTTATTGGCTCAAATTTCATCTTTTTCGGTTTACCAGTGAAATATTTTTTGCAAAATATGGCGCTCTAATGACAGTATGCCTTCCGGGGGACAACGTGAATTATGTCACATTTCTGTACCATTTGTGTAACTGATGAATAGACCGTCGTCGAGCAACAGCTCATCGATCATGCATACATACTAACTAATGGTATTTGTGAGCAAAATTTTGAAAGATCTACGTAGAAAATACGCCATGTTCTGGATGATCATTTTGTACTGCGCCATCGTATTGCAGACCGAAATTTCACCTTGCGAAATATTGCTGGCATTCATTTAAGTTGGCATTGTTCACACGGCACGTTCGACTGATAATTTAAAACAAGTATGCAGACATGTGATTAAGACTAATCCTAGTTTGTAATGTCACTAATTATAGAAAAAACAACCGTCAGTCATGTATACTCACGTGTTTGTCCTCTCTTTTCTCGGGAATAGAACACAGCGGAAAGTTGACTAATGCGGATAAAATCACAGTGACAACTTAAATAAGGGTGAATGTTGCATATAGGCTCCCCTAAATTATATGTCCATTGCGATTTGGTGTCAAATATTGCCTTCTATTATTTGCTTTGATTTTGGCGAACGCGGTACAAATCACGTCAGTACGTATGAACAATGGTCTATTAGGCTAGATTGACGACTGGTTTAAAAAAGAATTATTGTATTTTTTTAAATTCCACAAGCTTTATATAGATAACTGCTCATACCACGCGCAAAAGCATAAAATGCTTTGGTAGAGTAGCTAGAATTAATGAGGCGAAAGCTAAGAATGTTATAGTCGAGACTGAAATGCATTTGTGCAACCGAAATATTAATCGTGTTGAACGTAATTGAAAATGCTAAAGATGCAAACTGCTTTACGAATATCTGAAATTTTCTATACATCGCAGGTTGATACTCTCCAGTTACCTTTACATCCTAAATTGAAAATCACTTTAACTGTTCAAATGAAGCCAAAACGTATACCCAACTGAGGTTATGCTATATCTTGTGTCTAAACGAAAATTGGGTTGATGTTTTTCTTAAGCCCGCAGATATGACTGAAATCAAGTGAAACTATGTCGTTTTCGCTGTAAATTAGTTAGGTAAAGGTTAAGATTCACCTGAGTTGCATTGGTATTCTTAGACTGACCCGTGATTGTGTGAAAAAAATAAACGCATTTACCATTTATAACTTTGTCCGGCTTTTAAATCCATTTATCGTAGCCAAACCTGAAATCTTAGCAGAATTAACTTCCTTCAGTGTGCAGTTAATTGATCTCTTTTGTTTGTGTCTGTGTTTGTGTGTGTGCAAGGAACACAAAAACATACAAACGTTTTCGTTCCTTAACATATCTTTGTCAAACGCAGCAATAATCCATATCTGGTATGATCAACATTTATGTCCCAATGTAAAGTGATATTTGCAAAATGTCTGATAAAATTATTGACACGATTAAAAGTGTCAGCGGTCTTTTTACTTTCATTCAAATTTTAAAAGATTATTTACACTATATTCATATATTTTAGTCAGTATCAATTTGCTTATCTGCGCATACGTATCTTCGATCATATTTGGCTGTTATTTACGGATTATATGACCGGTTATCGAGTGGGAGCTTATGTCTGAGTTGGGCATTTTTTTAAGAAAAATCTTAAGTCGTGTTACACCTGTCAGTTAGTTCAAGTATATTGACAACATTGACATAGTTAAACATTTTATAGCTGCATCCTGCTTTAATCGTAGATAATTTATTACAATTTTTCTTTCCATATAGTTTATAATTTCCTAACAAGATATCGGAAAAAATGACATTCTTCAATTTAAATCAAAACAAGGCCATGCCGGTAAATTTAAACTTAATGTGAATATTTTTATCCTGCAGATAAAACTGTACTTATTACTCAAGTTTCTCGTTTTATTACATTTTTATATTTCTCGGTTTCGAAAAAAAAGTATATTTGAATATTTAAATATTATAAAGTAATTGGAATAACAAAGAAAAATCTGCGTTGGCAAAATCGGGTTTTATAAAAGATGCTTCATGTTCATTAATGATGCAATATATACATATATATATATATATATATATATATATATTCTTATAATTAGGAAAGAAAACACAAATAACTAAGGGGATAATGGCCATTTATTTCGTGAATACTAAACGTCTCTTATACAATCATACATATTTATACATTTTGGGTTGTTAATTGGTTATGTTTTTGGTGACGAATCTGACTGGTTATTACTGCTGTTTCTTGTTTTGACTAGTAGGTGAGTGTGTATGCGTTTGTGTTTGTGTTGTGTATGTGTGTTTGCATGTAAGGGTCATTCTCGAAGTATTGCGAAGTGATGTCTGAGATCTTGTCATTATTGTTTTGATAACTTGAGAGTTAGCCATTTGTGCAAATTGTTCACTGTTATCTATACAAGTGCTATTTTCCCCAGTATAGTTAATCGTTTCACCCCGCTGCGCAAGGGTGCTA
>JAQBSW010013644.1:0-13430 GCA_029291075.1 Eudiplozoon nipponicum | reverse complement strand
CTTTGTGGATCGTTCCTATCTAAGCTTCATTCGTTTTGAAACTCTATTATCACAGAATGTTCTCAAGTAAACAGTAGGGGTTTGGTAATGTTTCAAGTTCAGGAGATAAGATTTTAAAATAACGATACGGAATGCTTAAACACGACTAATGCAAAACATTAAGCAATGTGATTGTTGTTGTGTCCGCATGTTTCTAAATCCACATTTGTCAAAACAGTACTGAATTTTATCCGTTCAAAACAAAAAGTGACGAAGAAATGAACGAAGCCGAAACTGTTAATTGTGAAAAATGTCCGGATTATGTTCCTAAGGTAATATTTTACAAAACATCTCAAAGTTTTACGGATTTCTGTCTTTAAAAATAAAAAATGAAGAAATAAAAATTGCAGAGGCTAGTAGTTTTGACACTCACACTGCGCAATTAGATAAACAAAACAAGTTTATACACAGACTGAGAATAAATCGATGAACAACTGTATGTATTTGTGTCGGAGTTTATATACGTCTGCATGTGCGCCTTATCGTCTGTTAATCTGTTGTATAGTGTAACTGTGTAACCGAATATGAACTCTCGTTGCTTTGAAAACCATATTATATAAATAACCCGTTATTATGGCGAAAAATTGGCCATTGAGATTTAAGGGCCACCTTGAGCAAAAAATTTGTAGACACTACTGTCTGTTGAAAACTATATAAATAATGTGCTGCGTTGCTGAAGTAACGCGGCATATAGATCGAAATAGTAATCAATAAATATAAAGACGATTTTTTTGTAAATGCGCGATAACTCTTTCATAGGAAAAGAGCCTATTAATAAATAATAACGGCATAAATGTAATTTGTGTTCAAGTATGCATAACAGAAAAAAACAGTTCGGTGCAGTAAATCCTACAAATATAACAAAATAATGTAGAGAGAGCTATTCTTATGGCACAAATTTTATTGTTTTAGTTATAAAGATAAATAAACCAATGAAAAGTTCATATGTTATGTGTCACCTTAAAAACAAAAGGAAAAACTGTAAGGGATTGGATGCAATAGGCATTTTTCAATAACTAAATTGCACGGTTCAAACCTATCCATTTCAAATATACGACAGCTGTGGATAGCTTCATGTGTACACAATTAATAAAATAAGCTTTCTAGACAACATGTATGTTAATAATAGATAGCAAGCAAGTAATAATTTCGCTTAACAGGCGATAACATTTAAAATCAAATTTCAAAGTAATAATATAAGTAACGTTTCATAAATCTTCAATCAATTCACAAACTGACTCTGTGATAAATACATTGGTCATAGAAAACATATACACATAAAAAGAGATCTAGATCTTCCGTGCGGTAGGTTCCACAACGACCTATTCCAAAAGGGTAGCATTAACTTGGCCCCTCCACTGGACCCTGTTTGTCCCTACATAACCAAAGCCGTTAACCACCATCTACATATACTCCGGGATGTTGCGATGACCCCAGCAGAACATATATATAATATAATTTGAACAGAGTGAAAGCAATGCTATATTCTTGTCGAACGCCGAAGCCAAACGTGAAAGATTCAGAATGACCCTTACTAGTGCAAATAAAGGGGGATGAGTTATTGTAACAAGCTTCGATTAAATTTGAAAACTTTTGGTGGTGACATCACCACTAAGCATAACTCGACAAAAAATTTCTGTTCGGGACAGAATCAAAAGTGGCTGAGCATTAGATAAAAGCAACAACTAAGGGCCACTTATAGCGGTGGCGCACATCAAATGTGCGGCGAAGTGCACGAGTTTCGTTCACAAATCCCATTCCTAGTAAAAAAACATATCTGGGTTGGCTTAGTTATCTACTCTCGCTCTTCACACATCATACTGAATATAATGGCAGTGACCAACTTTGAAACAGCACAGAGCGAACTGATAACATGTACCAATCCTAGTATATACAAAAAAATCGTACAACATAGCCAGACTACCAGGTGTAACTATCCAGCACACTGATATTACGACGGAATAACGACAGCAGCATAGAGCTGAATTTCAATTGACTTTTAGCAAGATTCATTTATTGAAGTTGTCGAACACGTGTGGTATGCTATCACCTCTTGGAAAGACAAACGTCGACTTTTTATTGGAAGTTTGTCTATATGACTACGATGACATGTTACCCTACAATCTGCATAGGTTAAATAATTGTACCTTGTGATCCTCCAAATTTGTGAGTTTAGGCTACTTTAATAAGATCGGAGAGACTGATATCATTGTCACAAATATTTGAGGTTGAGATCGCTACGACCATCCAGCGCATGAAGAACAAGAAATCCCCCGGTGAAGATGGAATACCTGCGGAGATCTACAAGGCCTGTATAGGCACACTACTGCCATCAATCCATCGACTGTTCTCTTCTATCTGGGAACAGAAAGCATGCCCGTCAGACTTCGGAATGTCAATCCTGCTACCGTTTCCCAAAAAGGGTGATAGATCAAGGTGCGAAAACTACCGTGGTATCAGTCTTCTCAACACCGCATCCAAGCTGTTGGCGTCGATTCTATTGAACCGCTTCCGTAATGAGCGGCATGCCCGTACCCGTCCCAATCAGGGTGGGTTCCGCCCAGGCAAAGGCTGTGTTGATCAGATCTTTACATTACGACGAGTTTTAGAACATCGCAAAGAATTTCAACAACCAACCGTCGCTTGTTTTATTGATTTCCGAGCTGCTTTTGACTCTGTTGATCGCGACTCCCTATTAAACATCATGCTGCTCGACGGAATGCCCATAAAACTCGTCAATCTGATCAAGGCCTACTATGCAGCCACCAAAGCCAGAGTACGTGTTTACGGAGAAGAATCAGATGAATTCAGTCTGCGCACTGGGGTTGGACAAGGATGTCCCTTGTCACCCATATTGTTCAATTATGCGGTTGACTGGATTCTGAGCAACGCGCTAACTGGGTTCCGAGGCGTTCAAGTATCCAATAACCTATGGCTAACGGATGTTCAATACGCAGACGATGTTGTTCTCCTTGCTGACAGCTTTGGGAGCATGCAAACCGTTTTGGATCAAGTGGCCCAGTTTTCATCAGCCGTTGGTCTGGAAATCAATGTCGACAAAACGAAAGCCTTCGCCATCGGTGTATCTTCATCTGATGAGCAGCTCACGGTGTACGACAGCCCAATCGAAACAGTCGACGATTTTACGTACCTTGGCTCAAAAATACTTCCAACTGGTCAAGCAAAGAATGAAGTACGAACACGCATCGACCGTGCCAGACTTGCTTTCTTACAATTGAAGAACTCACTTTGGAGAAGAAGTGAAATCAGCCTCAAAACAAAAATCCGAGTCTACCAGGTTACTGTTCGCCCTGTGCTTCTGTATGGCTGTGAGACTTGGCCATTACGTTCTGAGGACTCCAAAAAGCTTGAAGTATTCGACCATTGGTGCCTTAGGTACATCACAAAGTCAAAATGGATGGACCGGGTGTCGAACGCATCTGTTCGTCACCAATGTGGGGACATCGTGCAACTATCCGTCTGGATCCAACATCGTCGACTTCAATGGTTCGGGCACGTACTACGCAAACCCGAAGACGAACTGGTACGGCAGGTGATGAACCCAGGTCAATGTGCAAACTGGCGCCGCCGCCGAGGTGGGCAACTGAAGACATGGCTTGCAACAATCAAATCGGACATGGAACTCCTAGGTTTACGCAATGTTTATGGTCCGCGTCACTGGGAGCGTCATTGGCCCTCTTTATGTTCCGAAATGGCTGCCAACCGCCCGGCATGGAGAGGTTTAATCCGGGATATCAATGGAGCCGGCTTATCCTCTAAAAGGAGCCAGCCGCAGTAAAGTAAAGTAAGTAAGTTCATGCTAAGCCAATTTGACATCATGGCAATATTGGTAATACAGCTTCATTGCAGGTTCCACTGTATCGCTTCCGAAGAACAGCCAAGCTTCACAGTAGATTATGCACAACTGAGAAAAGATAGTTGGGAAGACGTTTTTACTAAAAATCTGCAACAAGCTTGTCACTAGGCTCGATTCGATGCCATACCGCGCAAGTTTTCTAACCAGGAACTATGAAGCGCACGCGCGCAACGTCTTGGTAGTCAAACGAGATTTATTCTTTTAAATTTTACTGTAGATGCCGTAAGCTGTTTCTTCTTTGTCAAAATCTGCTCACCAAGTATCTTACGCTAATTTGGTGCTGTCTAAGAGAATATTCTAATGGGCAATCGAATAAAAATCAAACGCAAAACATGACCGAAAACCGCAATTGATGGAGCTATATTTTTGTGCGACGAGGATCACTGCAAAAATATCGAAAATTTACATGTGTCAATCTAATACCGCTAGACGGAACGACGCCTGCATATCTAATCAACATGGCCAAGGCAGAATCTCGGTTACCTAATAATAATTAAATATCGTCTTTAGGGTGAAGATAGACTACCGCAGGGGAGATAATCGACGCCTGAATCTAGAACGTATAAATGGGTATAGATCATGTCATCCATTACAAAATTTTAAAAAATGTGGAAAGTCGACATCCTTGGCGAATGCCACTTCTAGTAGTAAAGTTGTGCGATAATACATGGTAAAGTGCTAGTTGAAAGCTATTATTATATGCAAATTTAGTGGGCATATCACTTTTCAACAGAACATTGAATAAAAAATTGATCTCCACCGAGTCAAATGGATTATGAAAGTCTAGAAATACGACTTTTGTGGGTCAACGACATAAATGTCAATGTTTAAGTACTTCTATTTAGGGAAAATTTTTATCTATAAATGTCTACCTGACCATAATCCGGCTTGTTCTCTAATTTGTGATTCACGCGAAGCACAGGGACGGCGCAAGATAATCGAAGCAAATAATCTATATACGACTAGAGTCAAGCTGATACCACGATGGTTATCGAACGAATAATGCTTGCCTTTCTAAAAGATAGGAATGATGATCTATTTATTCCAATCAGGCTGCACGGTCACAAAAAATAATATTCAATAATCAAAAATTATGTCGGCAGCATATTTAATTAAGGTTGAGCAGTTTAAGAGGTAAAACTGCATGCCGTATTTCCGAGTTCGAAAATGATTCAAGTGCCAATAAAAATTGACTCTTGTAGAGTTCAGCCAAACCATCACGATAACATATTCTATTGGCCATTAAAATATTTTTATAACAATGTTATTTCATAAATAAATCTTAAAAAGCAGTCGTTCTCATCTGATAAGAACGATTTTGACCTCTCGCCTTTCTGGTCCAAAAAGATTCAAGATCAACTTTGACTGTTAAAACTGGTGTCTAATATATCTACGAGTGTTATTATAAACCAGGATTTGACGCTTAGATTCAAGGTTTTTTTAATTGGAATATAAACAAAAGACCACTCGAATTTGTCGATGCAGCTACCTAAAGACCACTACTAATTTACTCGAATGTAAAGAATGTGCATAAGACGTTCATAAAAATAGTGGACTTATTCGGAACCTTTAACATGTATAGAGTCGTACGTCAGCGATGGGTTTATATGAACAACTACGGAATGAAAAATTTGTGGATAAGGTGTAGTAAAATGCTGTCCAAAGCTATGGCCTTAATATTAACTTGCTACTTGCTCTGTGGTCATCATCATCATGTCCAGCTATACAAAAGCCAAAAGTGACTAATGTTTCACTGCCATATAACCATAAGGAGTGAAAAAAAAGTATATAAGTGAATTTAGATAAATTATTATTGAGATTTACGAGAGAGGGAGAGGGGTAGAGAGAGAAGGAAAACCTTGCTACTATGAGTAAATTTATCAGGATAACTCACAGAAATGAGGCAAACTAAACCTCTCCACAACACCATTATGGCCAAGTTAGCATTCGGGCAAGGCGACATCAGCAACACAGCTTCCTTGCGGATTTCACCGTATCACGTCATAAACAAACCGAACCTCGCAGCTAACTTTGCCCTACTAAGAAAAGAAAGTTACGAAGATGATTCTACTATACATCTGCAACAAGATCGCCACTGAGCTCGATTCGCTGCCATATCGCTAAGGGTTTCTAACCAAGAACTGTGATGTGCACGAGGACCCCATCCCGGCAGACGAGTGGATCCTATACTACCCAATTTGGATGTAAGTGACTTTAATTGTTTCTGCCATGTCAAAATCTGCCCACCTTGTTTCTTACGCCAATTTGGTGCTGGATGAGAGAACAGAGCTCTATTGGGCAATCGGAATGAGGGCATACGCAAAACGTGACCGAGCCAACGAAGTTGATGGAGCCTTATTTGCTTTTCTAAAGACGAGCACTTATTGTCAGATCCAAAAATACGTCTACGGATGTCAACGTTAGTTATTTGTTGTTGGTAACCAACATGTGCTATACTTCTCAAACAACGATGATCGAATGCCTGTAAGCGTCTAAAATCATCAACTCTAAGAGGCCAAGTTTCACTAGCGTATAGTAAGACTTCGCGTACAGATGCATTGTAAACACGACCTTTAAGGCAAAGTGAAATATTCGCGTTTCTCCATAAATGACGAAGGTTCGAGAAAGCTACTCTAGCTTTCGCGATCCGTATTCTCACCTCGTCGAACATATTGCCTACGTTATTGATAGAGCTCCCAAGATATGTAAACCTGTCGACTATGTCAAGATCTTCATTCTGCAGTCGCAACGTTGGAGTGAGTGGTGGGTGATCCTGTAACAGTATCTTACATTTAGAGGGTGCGAATTTTATACCGAAAGACGGAACAACGTCTGCTAATCTATTTAAGGTGGTCTGGGCAGCATGCTGATTGTCGAATAATAGTACGATATCGTCCGCATAGTCAAGATCGACTAGTTTATCTCCCGGGAGAACTTCAACTCCAGCGTCCTGAATGTGTGAGAGAGTGTTGTTCATAATAGCATCGATTACAAAATTAAACAAAAATGGGGAAAGTGGAAAACCTTGACGAACACCACTGCTGGTTGTAAAGTTATGCGTTAATTCGTTGTAGACCTTAACGCGACCAGAAGTATTTGTGTAGAGAGCTCGTATAATATTAACAAATTTAGTGGGCACACCGCTTTTCGACAAGATATGGAATAAAACATTGCGATCCACCGAATCAAATGCACCCTTGAAGTCTAGAAAGACGACTATTGTGGGACGGTGATATAAATGTCTCTGTTCGAGAACTTGCCTTAACGTAAAAATATTATCTATACAACCTCGTCCTGCGCGGAATCCGGCCTGTTCTTCTCTTGTTTGTGATTCACGTGAAGCGCTAAGACGACGTAGGATAATCGAAGCAAATAACCTGTGGTAAGTATACAATTATTTACGTTTCCTTATTGGATAATGTATTTTTATTGATATGCTGTGATTACCTTTTTTGGTTACTATTTCATTCCACATAAAGTGAGGCATTAAATGCTTGTCTAGTAAATCGTTTACATGATTCGCGATTTTGACTAATACAGGCCGAATTTAAATTGTTTTATGTAGATATTTCGGCTATTCTTAGCGGTCGCCTTTTTTCAGTTTACCCATCATCCCAAGTTTTAAAACCAAATAGACTTCAGCCTGTGTTGTTCAAGAAACGCAGATCAGTTAATTTTGATTAATCCAGTTTCTGCAATTTGTTCATTCTAGTAAATCGTTTGTTTACAACACTCGTTTCAATTGTATATAATTGTCCCTTTCTCTTAAAACTATTGCCTTTGGAAAGAACTCATGTTGATGATGAATATTTCTGATGGTCTATCGCGCATATGACAGCTTTTTTGCTTGGTAACACTGTTGGTGTTACTGTCACAATTGCCGATTTAAGCAGGCAACTGTTAACATTTGACTGAAGGGCCAAGTTTGATACTCTAGTGTCGAAAAAATACGAACCACGCTGCCACTCAGTGGTTAGAGCAACAGATTCCGCAGCAAACTTATCCAGTTTAGAACATTATCTGAGGCAAATTATGGACATTGTGTAGTTGCAAACAAGGACAAAATTTCTGAAATTGAATCGTCCTTTCTAAATTATACAATGCTTATTATATACTGGCAAATGTAAGAATATAATGACTGATGCTCATATCAAGATAGCAACCTTGATTTAAATAATCGTTATTACTGCCTACGCAACCAATACTCGTTTAATAATAGTCTATTCAAAGGCGACCACACGTTGGACCAGCATTAAGAATCTTAAGTATAAGCAGATGTGCAAACTACATTAGTATCATTAACATGACCAATACTGCAGAAAAATAAGCGATTGTTGGAAGTAAATTGAACACCCAACAGATTAATAAGAGTGGCATAAAACAACCTATGAATAGAATGGCATGAAGACAACACAACAGGAAAATAACGTTCATACAGGCAATAGCGAAAAAATGAAAGCCGGGTCAAGAATCAACGATTGATTGAGTTACCAGATCTCAAGCAACACTTCTTTATGCCATGAGAATTATTTTTATCTGCACATAAAAATATACTCATACATACTAGAAAGTCAACATAAAATTAATTACAATCGTACGATTGCTGCAAATAAAATGTAAAATCGTACTATTTCTCATTCATTCAATCAAATAGAAGCCTTTGTCACTCATAGCTAGAAGAATGCAATTGTGTTGCTGGGTATACACAAAATAAGTTCAATTATTTATTTAAAATCAATAATCTCGATTATTCAATGCTTTTTTATAGAAATACACTGTAATAAACAAATATTTAGACTAACGAATAAGCACCGATTGTACAAGGGGTGAAAAATTATTTATATCAAAAAGCTGCTACTTTATATAAACACCAATCCTGTTATATACACACATTTAGCAGTATAGACTAAGCATCATATTATGTTGAAAAGTCAATTCATCCAATACATATGTTGAAACTTTATTGGAGAACTCTTCCCGTACTGCCTAGATTTTTTCCGCAGACATTGCTTGAACTTGGACATATTTGCTTCGGAGTTTTGATTCAAAACAATGAAATATTCTGCTGCACACTACACACAATTTTCAGTTATATATATTTCACTTCAGATGGAGGTTATATGACATCTCTCTAGATCAAAATTTCACCAACCACCCCCAACCTGTTATTAACAATCAGACAATGCCAGCTTCAGAAGTCTTATTGAATTGAACAATGATGTAATCGATCGATAGTTGCGGGCGGTGATAACTTTTCAAATTAAGGTTGTGATCTTGATATAAACACCTAACCAATTATGTAAATACGCATTTTTCAGTATAAACTAAGTATCGTATAGTGTAGAAAAGGTAAGTCATCCAGTAAACCGGTTTGTTCCGTATTGGCAACTCTTCGCGTACTGTCCAGAGTTTGTCGCGGAAAGGGCTTGGACCTGTCATTATAGAACAGACCTCATGCTATTGAAGGAAGTAGTATTTAATTTGTCATTTATATAATTAAATAAACATTGGTTGCGCGGGCGGTTGTAACAATTAATTAAATAAAGGTTGCAATCTTGATATAAGCACCAATTACGTGATATATATTTATCAATAAAACTAGGCATCGTAAAATTTAGAAAGAGCAATTCATTCAATAGACAGGTAACGTCCATCAGAGCTCAAGTTGAGTACAGTCCAGTTTTGCTGCGGGGAGGAGCTCGAATCATGGAAAATTTGTATCAGAGTTTAGTACTATCCACTGTTCCACTTCTGCCATAGACTAAATATAATTTTCAGTTATTTAATAAACAGAGTGTTTTTCGTCAGTTTTTCTGTCAAGAAGAGCTAAAGTGGCCTTGCTTTATACCTAAAGTTCAAACTAGTTACCCCAAATTTGTCATTATAGAACATCTAAGGTAATGATTTCAAATTCAAGAATTGTTAATAATCAAACAGTGATAAATTTCGCGGGCAGTAACAAAAATTTTACGCAAAGATTGCAAGCTTGATAAAAACGAAAATCCCATAATATATACACACAAAAGCTCCATGTGAAAGAAAGGATAGACAAAAATAAAGAATATAGTATTGAAAATTGTGAATAATGTGTTGCAGAGTGACGCAGTGGATAGTCCTGAATGAAGCAAATTTTCCTGGTTCAAGACCCGTTCGTGGCAAAATTCTGGACAAGACGAAACCGGTCTATTAAATTAATTTTCTTTGCTACCTTATACAATACTTAGTTTGGACTGGAAAATATAAATAAATGAGAGTTGTGTTAGTGCTTCGTGTGAATCACACACCAGAGAAGAATAAGCCAGACTCGGTCGTCAATGGCGGTCCAATACATAGTATATTTTACCTTTAAGGCAAGTTCTTGAACAGCGACATGTATATCGTCGACCCAAACAGTCGTCTTCTAAACTACAGGTGCATTTAACTCATCCGATCGCAATTTTCATTCGACATTCTATCGTGAAAAGTGGTATGCCAACCAAATTTATAAATATTAAACACGCTCGGGCCCAAACACCTCTGGTCGCGTTTAAGTTCACAACGAATTAACACTTTCCTACCAGAAAGGGAAGTTCACTTTCCAATTTTCGTTTAATTTTTCAGATAAATAAGATTATTAACAAAACTTCCATTATACGTTCAGATTCGCAAGGATGCCGATTATAGATCTTTAATTAAGCGTAGATTATTGTATTATTTGACAATCGAGATATTTTACGCTACCTTGAATAGGTTGATAGCCGTTGGTACGAAAGTAGAAAACTTAGACAAAATCACCCGCCCCTAATTCCCAAATCTCTGGCTGCAAAGTGAAAAAACTGACGCAGTCGCAGGTTTAAGCACGTTGGCGCTCTCATCAATAACTCCTGCAGTTTGACTGACAAGTTAAGTTTAAAAAATCGTGCGAAAGTTATATTATCTTACTCCAAATATCGCCATTCGATAGAGAAACGCGGGGATTTCATTCTTAAATGTTTTGTGTACAATGAATCTGTAGGTGCAGTTTTACTTACACGCTGAGATCGGACAATAAAGCTGAGGAAATTAGACGCTTACGTGCATTCGATCACCGTTGTTTAAGAAACATAGTACATGTAAGCTACCGAAAACCAGCTGGCGGTAGTTTTGTTATGTTGTTCGACGACTGGTTAAATACAATGGGATTGGTGTTTACTTCAAGCACGCAAACTTGATTTAAAGAATTGTTACCACCACCCGCGCAATCAATTATTGTTTAAATTGTATTGCCTATGTATGTATATGTGGCGAAAGCTGCAAACAGTTAATGTTCGTGACTGCATAGAAATTGTGCAGCCGACATTTCCAGTCAAGTTCAATGTATGCGAGACTGCTAGAGGTGAGAGCCGCATATCTAAATTTGATTTCCATATATATTCAATGCGGTTTGATCCTCGGATAGTCAGTTTGCCGTCGTACTCTGATGATGATCATGGAAGGTCGAAACGCGTCAGTGCGTTGCAGCTGGCGGTAGTTTTGTTATGTTGTTCGATGACTGGTTAAATACAATGGGATTGGTGTTTACTTCAAGCACGCAAACTTGATTTAAAGAATTGTTACCACCACCCGCGCAATCAATTATTGTTTAAATTGTATTGTCCATCAACCATGTTGGCTCGGTCACGCTTTGCGATTGTCCAGTAGAGTACCGTTCCCCCAGACATCGCCAGATTGGCGTAGGAAACAAGGTTGGCAGATTTTGACACAACAGAAACTGTTAAAGTCAACTACATACAAATTGGGTAGTAAAAGACACACTCGTTTGCCAGGGTGGAGTCCATGGGCGCAACATAGATCTTGATTGGAAACGATGCACGATATGGCATCGAGTCGGGCTCAGTGGCGATTCTAGTAGAATCATCTTCATAATTTTCGTTTCCTAGTTGGGCAGAGTTAGCAGCGAGGTTTAATTTTGCTTATGACGTGATACAGTGAAAACCGCAAGGACAACTGTATTGCCCATGCTGATGATCTATGGGTGTTTATATCAGGCTAGAAAACGTGAGTTAGATAAATCTTATTACTACTCGAGAAATCAATAGTTGTTTTTTATAAAAAATGTTATTGGTATTAACTAGATTTTACATACGAAAACAATATATACATATAGATAGTCCACTTGTTATCGCAAGTTTAATGTTAAAGGACTTTCCTGAAACATTATAATATGGGATCAGAGCTGTTAATTTGACATTTATGCTGAAAGTTGAATCAACGGGTGACCTCATAAGGAAACAACTGGTCGGGCATACTTCATTTGATATTTTCGTCATAGTGTACAGGATTATCTATTTGACTAGGAACGATCACTGGCTACTGCAATTCAGGCTGTTACTAAAGGATTACTCATTGGAGCCGAAACCAAGCTCTAGTGAAAAGAAAGCATTAGATATCTAACTACATATAAAGATTATACCAATAAAATGTGATTATAAACTTTTTTCTACCTGAGCTCTATTAGTGTAGAGAACATCCCAATCTCGGCATACATCAATTGCCTCACTGTATAGCTGGCAGGCATTCGACACGTCACTTGCTTTGAAAAATGCATTAGCGCGCTCTTTTAATCGAGTGGCACGTTGCCTTGCTTTTGCACGACGTTTCGCACGCTCCTCAGCATCAGTTGCTACGGCTGACATAAATGCTTCTTGACTCGTAACCGGTGCAGTAAAGCCCCCCAGTGGACCTTCATTTATTGCCAAGAGAGAAAAAACTTAAAATATAAAAAAGTCGATGATGGAGCCTTATTTGTTTGTCCAACAAGGAGCATTCGTTGGCAGATCCAAAATGTCACGAATGTCAAAGTTAGTTATTCGTTGTTGTGGCGAATGCTGAAAAATGTTAATGTACGTGACTGCAAAGAAATTGGTCTGCCAACATTTCCAGTCAAGTACAATGTACGCGAGACTAATTAATGTGAGAGCCGCACATCTATTTTCGCTTTCTATATATACGCATTGCGGTTTGATCCTCGCTAGTCAGTTTGCTTTCATACTCTGATGGGGATCGTGGAAGGTTGAAACGCGTCAGTGCGTGCGACTGGCGGTAATGTTTGCTATGTTATTCGATGACTGAATTTCCAAGCACAATAGTCAGCATCTTGCCATAAGACATAACAAAGTAGCCAATGTAAACGGGACGATGAAATGCTATTGAACTTATACTAATAACTTTCTGAGAAGCAATCGATGGTGTACTCTATCCAGGAAGCAAGAAAGTAACACGGATGCTATACAAGTTCAATCACCGGGCCTGACCACAAGTATCTAGCCGCCAGAATCCGGTTGAAACTCCGATCATTGTGGGCGCCCGTATCCTCTCGCAATATACTATCACTCAAAACGGAGACAAATGTGCAGAAAGCCTACAGGGTCGCCTATGCTCCCTCACAGCCACATGCATCTACGACCGATCGGATAGCAAACAGCATACGGAGTGCTATAAATAAAACACATAAGCAAGCCTCGTCGCGACTTTGAACGTTGACACATGCAAACTA
>JAQBSW010013643.1:0-13432 GCA_029291075.1 Eudiplozoon nipponicum | reverse complement strand
AACATTGCACAATATACATCTTTCAGCACTTGCCTTGTGTTCTGATATAATATAACACTGAGGAGGAGTCTTGGAACAGGTAATTTATTTATTATTGTGGGTCACGTACACATCAAAGCAGATTATTGCTGAAGATATAGCTTTCCAACTTTCACCTTCCAAACGCCTAAAATAATTGTCAATTTGAGTACCATAATTCTTGATCATGAATGCCGATATTAAATTAGAAGATGTATTTCATTTAGGGCAGGACCTAATGGATTTAAATCTTATTGACACAGATAACAATGTAGGCAAAACAGACTCTACTGTGAATGTTAGGACTTCTAGCGAACTGGCATCTATGGGGCTTACAAATACTAATAGGTTTGGGGCCTCAACACAATGACAAAATATCACAAATAATTTGTTCACTGTTTGCTATGTTTTTAACTTATGTTATTATAATAATCCATTGTTCTCTGAAATTCGGATAGGCATAGTTAAATGTGAACAGTAAATCCCTTGCGTAAACTGCGAATAAATAAATCCATTGTGACACAATAATCCACCGCATGTTCCATGCGTATCGCGCGCGGGTGTCTATATTTAATAAACAGCCTTATTAATTACAAATAAAATTTCAGTTCCAGAAATCTCAATTAAAACTGCTTGAAGCTAACAGATATTGTTTCTAAAATCACAGTTAAGAGAAATATTGTGTAAAAACCGAGTTAGATTATTTGACCTTAAAGAGCACCATATTTGTCAAAATCGAACATCGTTGGGTTGTAACGCGGAGCCGCGTGTTACATTAGGACGTAATCTTACGATATTTGTTTGTATGAGGCTGTGATTAAAATTATGTTTGAGATTAAACACCACTAAGACTTTATTACTCGTTCACGTGCAAAACTTTTATGCAATAACTCATCCTCCGAAACGATAAAGTTTGCGGTGATACAAACTGTAATCTAGTGACGTATATAGTGCAGGAGATAGGGCAAATTTGTTTCACAACTTTTCTTTGTACAGCTTCTATCTTATTGGACAAACCTTTTTTTAATGGATTCCAAGTAGCGGCAGCACAATCTATTGTAGATCTAATCCATAATATATGCATTTAAAATTTTTTAATCATATTTCTATTTATTAGTGCCCATCTGTTCTTGGCACTGCCTACTATCCTTTTAATATGTCTCTCAGCAGAAGCCGTACAATGAATAGTTATGCCTAAATCCTTAATTTCTTGCATAAGTTTAATCTCAAAAACATCATTAATCTCAGCATCATGAAAATAAGCATAATTAAAATCTGTTCTGTTACCTATTTTTAAAGCTCTCGTCTTTTTACTGTTTATTCTCAGCCCTAGTGTTAACAAATATCTACTTAAATCATACAAATCTAGTGTCACATTATTTTTGGAGAATTCGACATTTATTGGATCAATTGGAAAGACTATTTTTAAATCATCAGCGAATTTGCCAACTCGACCGTTAAAGATCTTAATTTCCAAATCTGCAAATGCGAATTTTAATAAAATTGGCCCAAAACTTTATCCTTGTGTAATTCCACTTGTTACCCCTTTCGATTTTGATATCAAATCATTTACTTGAATACTCATTCTTTGATTATATAGATAGCATCTAAGAAATCTTAAAATATTCGGATCAATATTCAATAAATTAATCGCATTCCAAATAACATCAAAAGATATAGAGTCAAAAGCTTTTGAGATATCTATAAATACAATTAGTGCATCTAACTTTTTCTCATTTAGAGTAATTACATGTTTCCACATTAAAAGCATATGAGTAATTGTCGATCTATCTTTCGTAAAGCCATACGTTCTCAATGATATAGTATCAATCGTTCTATAAGCTTCAAAAATAGGGATAATAGAGATTACTCTATAATCACTGGCGCACATTGGATTACCTACTTTTGGCAGCGGTTTAGCTACTATCGTTAGAATATCGATTGGTAATTTCCCATTATTCAGAATTCTATTTATAAAATTGCAGAGCGCATTTATCAAAGTTAAAGTTAATTAAAGTAGGTTATTACGTAGGAGGTTTTGTAGTTAATGTTAGAGGTTCTGCGAACTAGTCGTCTATTTAGTGTGATATTGTCCTTCTTCCTACTATCTGGTAGCTGTTATTACGATCCGCGTTCATGATTAATCCATGGCCCTTTCCCAAAGATTGATTAGAGAAGACACCAGCATCGTTTTATTATGCAAAATGTTATAAACCAAAGATAAAAATCATATAAAAGTAGTTACAATAAGCACGAAAAATAATTAGTTCACTGTATGCTAGGTTTTGAGAGTTATCAATATTGTCAACAGAAGTTATCATTTCGCTATACGAGTAGTCCCAATAAAATCTGTAATTAAATCCAAGTTTTGCGTTGTTACAATAATCCCCTGTATGCTAGGTTTCGAGAGTTATCAATATTGTCAACACAAGTTACCATCTCGGTATAAGAGTAGTAACAATAAACAATATAATTAAATCCTGGGTTTGAGCGTTAAGTCACATAAATCCACTGCATGTTACCTGCGTATTGCGCGCGGGTGTGTATTATTATTAAACAAAACCCTATTAATTACAATAAAATTTGCAGTTCAAGAAATCTCAATTAAAACTGCTTGAAACTAACAGAGATTGTTGCTAAAATCACAGTTAGGAGAAATATTGTGTAAAACCAGAATTAGACTATTTGACCTTAAAGAGAACTATATTTGTCACAATTGAACTTCGTTGGATTGTAACGCGGAGCCGCGTGTTACAATCGATCGATATACCAGGGTGAACTTTTAGTGATTTTGATTTTATTTTTAAAATTATTTTTATCAATGCATCACTGTCAGTAACAAGTCCTGATTAATGGTCACTCGAAGGATCAGGCAGATCCGTGAAATTGCTTTCATTTTGTGGATTACATATAAAATTGCCAAATTCTTCATCCAATTCACAGAGAAATTCATACTCAGTTTTATCCACAAGTAACATAAGCTTTAACTTTACCCTATATTTACTGTAATCTGTGACTAATTTGTATCCTAGTCTAGGATTACTCTTCAGTTTGGCCAAAATAATTCTCTCTGATCTTTGACGGATTATCAGCAGTGTTGAATTAATTTCTTTATCAATCAAATCTAACCTCATTTTTTAATACTATTGATAAGACTACATTTCATTATATTATCTCGTTTGATTCTTAGCTTACATAACTTCCTATTGATTCGTTTCGGTATAATATCCGTAAACGTAGATGCCTGAAATAAAACAGATAATAACAATGAAACAGAAGAAACAAATTCGTCAGTGTTCAAGATATAAAAACTTTCATAATCAATCAGTATGCTTAATTATCTAAAAAGATTCCAGTTGATTCTGGAACATTGCACGTGTGCATTTTCAACATTAAGTTTCTGTGTTTTGCTACTCAAGATGTTCCATTGTAAAATAATTTGTTTGTGATCCAATTCTTTGAAATAGTTAACAACATCATAACTGTGTGATTTCACCGTTTCAATTTCTAAGTATACATGATCTAATCATTGCGAACCTATAGTTGATTCATTTATAATCTGCTTGAGATAATTATTAGAAAAAAATTGATTATATCATAGTCATGTAAATTATTAAAATCACCAACCACTACATTTTAACCATGACAGTCCAAAATAGATTGAAAAGAATTGGTAAATGTTTGATCATCATATAAAGTAGCATACGGCGGTCTGTAAACCGCGGTTAAAATCAGATTATCAATTTGTATAGATAAAAAATCAATGATAGCATTATCTTCACTAGTATGTAAAATTTTCTCCTTTAATACAGATTTACTATAAATAAGTACTCCTCAACCTCTTTTATCCAGCGATCTGTATTTTCTGAATAAACATTAGTGAGGAATATCAAATTCATTTTTTTCAATATCCTTATTAAGCCAAGTTTCAGATAATATTATAAAATCAAAATCGTTACTTATTATAAAATTACACAGCAAAAAGTTTTTTATTTCTAACACTTCAAAAGTTAGCATAAAATAAAGTAAATGTAGTGTAGGGGTACTTTTCGCCGTTGCTATCTCGTTCCTGATTTTGTACCCCTACTACATATCAATGGTGGCTATTATTACTACCCGTGCGCCTAATCAGTCTCTGATCTTTTTCGGATGGTTGATGTGAGAAGGCAAAAACATCGGGTCATACGTATATTCTACACAATATTGCAATTAGAAATATAATTCACTGTTAATCCGAATTGAATGAGTTGGTTGGCAATAATACAGATTTTAATGCAAAAGTATGTTTTAAATACCGTTCACAATTAAACTAAATTGTCCGTCTTCTAGACGGCAAAATTAAAAGTGATTTATGTTTATAAAGAAACGAAATAATTCTTACACAAATGTCTGGATTGGAATGAACATTGTCAAATGATTGAAAAGACATGATAATCTGAATATAGTAAAATGATTTATGTTTATAAAGTAAAATGTTTTATACACAAGTGGTTATTGTTACACAAATGTCTGGATTGTAATGAGTAGTCAGACGATTAAAGATACATGATAATATGAGTCTAGTAAAATTATTTATGTTTATAAAGGAACATGTTTTGTGTAAACCGTTTAACGACTTTTATGACAAAAACTCAAAGAATACATGATGAAGTTAATGGAGTTAACATTGAAAGTTATCACTAAAATTGACCATGGAAACCGTTTAAAATTTAAATGACAACCAACTCACAAATGTTTAGTTTCTTGCTTTCTATAGTAAACAATCAATCAATCATTTTCATAGTAATGAATATTATAATAAAGTGAGATAAATTCACTGTGACACAATAGTCCACCGCGTGATCCTCTCGGATCGCGCGCGGTTCTGTCTATTTTATAAAAACACTATTAATTACAAATAAAATTGCAGTTCAAGAAATATCGATTAAAACTGCTTGAGACTAAAAGAGATTGTTCATAAAATTACAGCTAAGAGAAATATTGTTTAAGAACAGAGTTAGAATATTTGACCTTAAAGGGCACAGCGTTTGTAAAAATTGGCCTTCGTTGGGTTGTAACACGGAGCCGCGTGTTACAAAAGTATATATAGTATACGACTTATCTAAGCAGTTATCGCCTTTTGATGGTTCAACTTTGATGGTTTCTTTATTGTTCTTTTGCTTGTTTTTGAGGTTATTCTCCTCCTATCGCTGTCCACAACACTGAGTAACGATACATCGTTTTTTGCTATTTTTTCTTATATTTGATGAATTTCTTATATTAGCATGATCTGAAGTAGACGGTTTCCGCTCCTGATTGTTCTTTAGCTTTTTTACTTTTGCCAATTTCCGTTGGAGAAATGTTTTCTCACATTCAATAAATATGCAATGAAAATTGGGTTTCTCACCTTTCTTTATATTGGTAGCTTCAATCTGCATATTCGTTGGCCTTTTTGATAATTTTAGCACGAGAGGTCTTGGACGATCAGACCGTTTGCACACCCTATGACATTTAGTAATATCAGCTTCCGTCGCGTCCTTGATCAAAACGTTTAATTTCTCAACATCCTTAATATTTCGTCAAGATTAAATAAAATTAGGTGGTTTTCTTTGCTATTCCGCGCCAAGACTTCAATTGCTAATATATTTAAAATTTCTTTGCCTGATGTATTATTTTTGATTGGCGTATCGTCTTCTGTTGTTTTACCAGCAAACGCTACCCATGGCTGAACATCTATCTTTAATTTATCTATCTTTGTATGTAGCACTTCCATCGACTCTACAATTTGCGCGCTTAAAGTTTCATTTTTTCTTTTCCGCTTGCTCCAATTTCGCTGCATACACACCAACGTCACTTCCAGTTTATACATTTTATTTTTTATAATGCTGTTCTCTTCCTTCAGCACATTCATAGAGTTTTGAAGATCCGCAACGATTTTCTCCCTTTCGGTATGCAACAAAGTCGGAGCCATTTCAAATCGCGCGCGAAGATTAGATGTATTATTTCTGATGTTGATATATTGTACAGTACAACTAGTGAGATTTACTTATCTACATGAGACTAATTGCACATATTTATGTGATGTGATATCTTTTTTATATTGTACATTTTCCAATATTATTACCTATTTGATGGAACATGTGTGATTTGAATCCAAATAAAGATATTCTATTCTATTCTTTTACCTAGGCACGACCAATCAGTGTATAAATTCTGCAGATGCATAAAACGGAAGAATAGTTATCTGCGTTAAGAAAAGGTTGGCGCTGATATACAAAATCGTATTATCAAATTAAATTTTATTACTTTGATAACGCCGATCTTGAAATATGCATTTATAAATTGGAACCAAATTATAAAGGATTATTGAATATTTTAAAGCTGTCTAATTGAACGTTGTGAAATAGGTTAATCCTGTTTTTAAATTGAAAATGGTTCTATATAATGGAAGGAATTTTTATAATCTTTATGGTTTAGACGAATGTGCTACCGATTAGAAACCTTTTACAAGAATTAAATTGCATTTGTCAATTTTAGTCTAATAACAAAGCAATGCGGAATATGAGCTAGGCTGGAATGATTTGCGACCATATGTCCTATGGTGGGGAAGCTCGTGTACAAAAGTTTATCCTAATAAAAATATATGATATTTACACCCAATTCTTATGTAATATGCCTTCTTATATGATTTGTGCTGAAATAAAAGAACTATGTAATCATTATTATCTCTTCAGTTTTTATTATGATAGTGAATTTGCATGGTTTAACAAACTTTCAAGAAAAACGTGCGCTGTTACGTTTCTATTTCACAAAAAGTTTTATCAAGCATACTATATTTGTTCTTGCTGTAACAGGTAATATGCTCTTTCTCCATTTTTGTCTCATCAGTTTAATAAACTTAAATCAATTGTATACATTTCTTGTACATTTTATACTATTATAATCTATTTGATTTAGCATTTATGGTTTGAATAAAAAAAATACATTCTATTCTATTCTATTCTATTATACTTAATGGATCATATGTGGTCTGACTAAAAATAAAGATATTATAATTCTAACAGATATAACATAGTTTTTCAATATTTAAATAAATATGTGTATGATAAAATACATTTAATTTACATGATCAAATCAGAACTTATGTTTGATTTTAAATTGATTGAGTGCCTTTCCATGGGTCTGGTCAATTCTAATTGCCAATTTCCTAAATGGTTTATAAGTGAATAGCAATGAATTAGAATTTTCACATCAATACCTCATTAGGTGAGCCGTGCTATCCCCACATTATCTTCCTTTGATATCTTTAATATACATTTAGCTTTCCCAATATATCAGAAGTTTATCTACGCGTTGTTAATGAAAATGTGAAAACCTTGATTTGCGATTAGTAATTGAGAACGAGCGCAATACTCTGCTTATTGTGATGTCATTTTTGCTCCTCTTTTTTGTAGGCATCTTTAAATATGTAGCAATATTTATCTTTTAAATGACTCATGAGACCAATATTAACTTCCACAATCTCTAAAGTATTTCATTACTAAAAAGATCATGTGGTCCTATATAAGACCATACATGAAAGAATTGTTCATATTGTAAACGCCCCGGCTTCAAGTAAATGCCGTACGACGTTACAAACTCGGTTAAGGTGCTCTGAATATAGATTTGTTACTGATAGGGGGCCCTTAAGAGGGCCTGGTCGTGCGTTCTCCTGAATTATTCAGAGCGTGAAGATGTCCTAGAGCCTTGGGTGGACTCTGGTTGTTGTTGCTCCCGTTGTCGGGTTGTAATCACGATGTGGATAACGTCGTTCAGGTTCTGCAATTAATTGGCTCGTCTCGCTGGTTGTACCGCAACAAGATGAGTCACGGATGTAGCCAATTGTTGGTGAAACTATCAAATCACCAGCGTAGGTATTGACAGCCGACAGAACGCACACGCGTAACGCAAAGCAGAATGCAACGTAAATAAAATTGAATTTAATGTACGCAATATGTTGGCCATTAATTTGTGTCGTTACAACACTTTCCTCTCTGAAAATAAGGAAAAAAAATTCCTCTCTGCGAGTCTAGATAAGAAATGTATGACAGAGTGCGATCCAAGTTAAGCAAGAATATGATGAACCATAAATGCTGGGCTAAAATATGCTTGTTGGTTGCTTCAACAATGATATGATGCCAGGTAACCACTAGGAATTGCTACACAAATTGTTAGCTCTAGTGGTCGTTCATACCACGTGAGGCAAAATAGAGCATTGTAAGTTTTGGGAGCCGCAGCGTGAAGATTTCGAGGTAAATCGCCTCTGAAATTTTGCCAGGTTTAAGTTAAAACCTAAGCAGGTTGGATCGTCGTCAATGTGTTTGTATACGACCAAAGAAGCTAGAGTGCTCGACGTTGTGGTCATGACATTTGTAGAGTGGTCTTTGTGCAATTGATAGAGTTGAGATATGCATTGAAAGTGGCCTGTACCATGATATGAAGCTGATCACTACTTAGTGTTGCTACACGAAAGCGTTAGCTCTAAGTAGCTGGTCATACCCAAATAGGCAGTGTGATGTCATGTGTGAGAAATACATTATAATGTAAAAATATATACATTTAAATCAAAGGTAACTGCATAAAAATATGTACACGAACATTGCCTCAGAGATGGCATAATACCAAAGAACTGTTCGAAAATGCTGCACAATTGTTAGCTAAGAACAGCTGGTTATGCCACGTGAGACAAATACGAAAAATAACGTAAGGTTAAAAAATTTTGATAGTTAATGTTAATGTTTAAAAAAATTCAATTACGCGTTATACAAAGCAGGACATTGAGATTGTGGGCAGACGGAGCCTGAGACGTGTGTAGAAGGCTGAACTCTCTCAGGATCAGGTGGTTCGATAAACGGTTTCAATCTGTCTATGCTTACTGATGTCGGTGTAGCGCCTTGCATAATAATGAAGTATTTTGGTTGTCTGAGCAAAATCGTGTAAGGACCGCGATACTTTGGTTGTAGTGGTGCAACAGCATTGTCGTTGCGAACGAGTACTCTCTTACAGCTGTGGAGCTGTGGGTGAACGAAGACTGGACGAGGCGTATGTCTCGGCTGCTGTTCAGTCATGTTACCAAAATGAACTCGAAGGCGGGTAGCTTTGTCTTGTGGGTCATCTTGTGCCGGTAGTAGACGTGGGAGCTGACTAGGCAGGCGTAGATCCATGCCATATATGAGTTGTGACGCAGATGTTTTAATAGCTACACGAGTACTGGAACGCATGGCAAGCAGAACTAAAGGTAGTGCATCGACCCAGTTGCCATTAATGGATGAGGATGCTACAGCAGCTTTGTGTTCCCTATGCATTCTCTCTACCATACCATTAGCTTGGGGATGGTAGGCAGTCGTCTGCTGTAAGATGCATTCCATGTACCGCAAGGTGGTTTTGAAACGATCCGATGAGAAGCAAATGCCTCAGTCAGTGATGACCTCATTGGGAGCACCATAATTGGATATGCATGCGGAGATAAAATCGTTAATTAATTCGTCTGCAGAAATGTTGACAATAGGTTATGCCACAGGCCATCGTGTAAATCTATCAATCATAGTTAGAAGGTAACTGAAACCTTGAACCTTTGTCAGATGAACTATGTCGATGTGAACGATGGCTAGGCGAGAAGTAGACCGAAAATGTTGCAACTTAGAACGAGTGTGTCGTGTGATCTTATTTTTATGACAAATTGCACACTCTGAGACCCATCGTTTAACATTCTGCCTAAGTCTGTGACCCCAGAAACGATCTGTGAGAAATCGGACAGTCGCTTGGCTTCCTGGGTGTAAAATTGAGTGAATTGAATCGAAAACTTTTCTCTGAAGGCTGGTCGGCAGAACTGGCTTGTTGGGCGGCGTACCCGTGAAGTAAACAATTGGTAAGCCTTCCCACAGACGGCATATGAACTTGGTTGGGTGAGGGGCTATTGATCTTTGAATATGAATGTCACCGCGTTGTTCAGTTCGCAGGAGAGTTGGCGTTAGTGCAGGTTCACTGAGTGCCACGGAGTTGACAGTGAATGGTGACGGCGAAGGTGGTTGTAGAGAGACGTCTGGCCTGGACAGGGCATCTGCAAGTTCTGTTTGCCCTTGACGTGAAAGACGTCAAATTACCATTCGCTTAGACGAGAAAGCTATCTTTCCACTCTGGCAGGGTACCTGGCGATAGATGAAGTTGCGTTTCGAAGTGCGCTAACTAGTGGTGCATGATCTGTGAAAACATCAAATCTGCTACTGCCAATGATGCTGATAAATGGCGCACTGCGTCGTGGATGGCGAGAAGTTCTCGGCCGAAAGTGTCGTACCTCGTTTCTACTGGTTGGAGAGTACGCGAGTAGAAACTGATAGGCTTCCGAACTCCGTCGATCTCTTGTTCCAAAGTGGCTCCAATAGCGAATTCAGAAGCATCTGTCGTGAGTAGAAATGGCTTTTCGAAATCTGGATGCGTTAGCATTGTGGCATTTGCTAACGAGTTGATGGCAAGTCGAAGTAATTCCTCGTCTTCGGATGACCAAACAATGATGGAATTCTTACTAAGTCCTTTTTGGTTCCGCAGGTGCCTGCACAAAGGATAAAGTTGTTTTGAAAGTCCTGGAAGGAACTTTCGATAATAGTTTAGTACTCCCAGGATTTTCTGCAAATCGCTCAAAGTCCTTGGTGACTTGATATTTTTGATTGAATTCGTCTTTGACGGCAACGGTTGAATACCTTGGGCCGTGATACGATGCCCTAAGAAGTCGACGGATGAAGTTGCAATCTGCGTTTTGTCACAGCTGATCTTGAGTCCGTGGTTGGATAAGCGTGAGAGGACATTTCGTAGATGTTTTGCATGAGATTCTAGATCTGGACTGAATACCATAATGTCATCTAGATATGACATACAATAAGCAGAGTCGTCGCGATGTATGTTGTCTATGAATCTTTGAAATGTCTGAGTAGCACACTTGAGTCCAAAAGGCATGTAAAGATATTCAAAAGGCCAAATGGAGTGATGACTGCAGTTTTCTCGATATCCTCTGGTGCTACCGGTATGTGATGGTACGCATGTCTGAGGTCAATCACTGAGAAGAAATTGCTGCCGTTGAGTTTTTCAAGTAAAGTGTTGATATTTGAATAGGATATGCATCAGATTTTGTCACTGAATTTAGCTTACGGTAGTCTCCACAGGCTCTGTATGATCCGTTTGATTTTGAGACTAAGTGCAGTGGTGACGCCCATGAACTTTTCGATGGTCTGATGATTCCCTCTTCCAAAAGCCTTGAGAATTCTTCTTGGGCAGCTTTCAACTTAGCAGGAGCCAGTGGTCGCTTCTTGAGTGCAATAGGTTGTCCTTCTGTGACGATATGATGCATCGTGTTGGAGACTCGTAGCTCTGACTTGTTAAGATCGAAAAGCGATTTGTATTTTCGAAGAGCTGCTGATAACTCTGCTGAATGATGCACTGGGGTTGGCTGAATGACCTGTAACTCCAAACGCTCGGAGGCAAGTGTCCAAAAATGTTGTTCGAGTCTGGTGTAGGGGTCGATGATTTTTTGATTGGCATGATCAACAATGAGCCGAAATTTTAGAAGGAAATCAAGGCCTATTATATTATGTGAGACCTTGGCAATGATGAAGTTGTGGGAAAATTCACGTCGTAGACCTATGTTGAGTGTGCGGTATTAGCAGCCATAAGTTGGTATGGGCTCGCCTGTAGCTGTTGCGAGAAGAACGCCTAGCGACATCTCGGCCATTGAATCACCTTTGAGAACTGCGACTGCCGCACCTGTGTCTACGATGTACTCTTCGCCAGTTTTGAAATCAAGAAGGTGCAGAAGTTCGTTTGGCTGTTTGGCCGGGTCATGCAAACAAGTAGGCTGGTGATTGCGACCGGCATTGTTTGTTTGGTTCTCTATGTGAAAAATTCGGCGTGGACGAAAAGAGTCGACAGGGATGTCGGATTGTAGTTGGCTCCTTCCCTGTAGCGCCGTTGATGCCGTTGATGTGCAGAAAGTACGGTTTTCTACTTCCTGCGCCAGACGTTTCCCGATACTGATGCACCCTTGTGCCTGCGGTCTGTTGTCCTTTCCGTCAGCTGTGGAAATTGACACTCATTCGGAAATTTTTCGGAACGACAAAGACAAACTTGGCAAGCATAAAAAACTTCTGGTGGTTGTAACACCAGTTCTTTGGAGCATATTTATTAAAGGATTGCGGAGATCTCGATCGCCGCCTACCATTATAATTTGACTTGGAAACGAATTTTGGTCGAGCATCTACTTGATTTATCTCGGATTTGGTAATGGCCAATCCTTCTAGAACTTTGGCCATGTTCGCCACTGTTCTCTCTAAAGAGGAGAGTCTATCATCTTGCGGGGGTGAAGAAAAGGATGATGGATTCACTTTGGGTTCCAAAACCCTATATTCTAACTCACATCTCTCAGATAAGTCATCTATAGAGAGTGTTGGGGAGCTCTCTGTCAAAGAGTTTTAATGTTTGGGGAAGATTGTTAATAAAAACAACCATAGTCTCATGGTAAGAAATGTTGGTTTTATACCAACGTTTCCGTAATTCCCTCAGTATTTCTATGGGGCCAAGATTTGGTATATCTAACTGCGCATATTTGTTTATTATCTGCTCAGTTTCAGTGGGTCCAAGCAAGGATTCTACTTCTTTTTGTAGGCCCAAAATGGGATTAGGTAGCTTCCTAATGGCCTCAAGCTTAGGATAAATCCGTCGCTCCAATTCAGAAGGTAGTTTAGCAAAAACCTTTGACAGTTTTTGATGACTGTCATAATCAGGAAACGGGAGAAAGCGGAGTCTACGCGCATAAAGAATAGCTCACTATCTCCATCCCAAACAGGAACATCAATATTTAAAATTGGACCTGACATTTTAACAATCTTACGGGATCTTAAAAGCATAAATTAAAAGCAATATGAAAATATATAAGTATACTTTAACGAAACGCTTACCCACAAACAGCTTCCACGGTTGAATAAGAGCAGAACAAAGAAGTCACTGTTTCAAAAATCCGAAGTTGAGTTTGACGAGTACGTACGGTGCCGTTTCGTACGTAGGAAATGTAAACAGAGGCCCCGTTGGCCCTTGATGTCAATGTATTATAATTATCCCCACAAATCCACAAATATATACCCAACAGATTTCCCAGAAAACCACGATCAGGGTAAAGAAAACACAAATGTCAATCTATTTATCCCAAATAGATGAAAAGGATGTAAATTTTTTTATACCAAAAAAATCAGAACAATAATCAATATCCTGGGTAGGTATTGACAGCCGACAGCACGCACATGTGTAACACGAGGCAGAAAGCAGATACGACCAACTGACTTGCATGGTAAGTTACCGTGCTTAAATAGCATGCAATATGTGTACTTGCATACTATTGGTTAAACGTGGTTAA
>JAQBSW010013642.1:0-13434 GCA_029291075.1 Eudiplozoon nipponicum | reverse complement strand
GAAAATCAAAACTACGAGTCAACCGAAGAAATCTTACAAGGTTGACGTATTCTAAAATTGAGCAGTTGAAGGAAGATGAAGCAGTGCTACAGGCAAGAATTGGGTGTGTATCTTGTGTATTAGATGAACTAAGTCTTTTTGCAAGAATGAAATTTTTGATGTTTTTGCCGACAGTTATGAAGAAAGATAAAGCAAGAATTTTGAACAAATTGGAAAAAGATGTAAAACCTGGAGTTTTGTGTGATTTAATACCGACCGATCTTGATAAGCGTGTGCTTAACTTATCAAAAGTGCCAATCGATCAGCTAACAATGGAGGCACTATCGATGGGCCGAAATTATGGAATACATCCTTCTAATAAATGCAATGTTGATTTTGAGGCAGCATTTGAATTGTTATTTGAACAAACAGCTGACTTGGAGCCTACCAGTATTGATTATAAAAATTGGTTCAAGGCTACACTAGTTGATCAGGCTTCACACTTGAAATCGTCTAAATGTGCAGAGCAGCATGCGTTGACACAGCAGCATCTAAATGCACTTAGAAATATCAGCAGAAATGCAGACATCAAAATACTACGCGCTGATAAAGGAAAGAGCGCAGTTATAATGGACAAATCTGAATACGTACAAAAGATGGAAAACGTGTTAAATGACAATACAAAATTCACACGTCTAGACGATAAATCAGATGAAATAGACAAGGTGGAGCGCAAAGTAATTAATGAAATTAAGATTTTGACAGATGCCGGATTTATTGATGAGGCCACTGCACAGAAGCTCAAGCCAGTTGGATCATCTACACCAATAATGTACGGATTACCAAAAACACACAAAAGAGGTTGTCCTATGAGGCCAATTTTATCAATGGTAAATTCTCCGTTTCATGCACTAGCTAAATGGCTAGTTCGTTTACTTGAACCATTACGTAAACTACTAGGTAATTATTCGGTTGCCGATTCGTTTGAGTTTGTAAACAAAATTCAAGATATAAATGTTAAAAACAAGATTATGGTATCTTTTGATGTTACGTCTTTGTTTACAAATGTTCCAATTGATGAAACCATTGACATTATAGTCAAAGCGGTAGAACACGATATATTACCATCGCCGGTGCCAGGTCAAACTCTACGCAAGCTTATCTTATTATGCACGAAAGACGTACGATTTCGTTTTAATGGAAACATCTACAAACAGACTGATGGTGTCGCAATGGGAAGCCCCTTATCTCCAGTGTTGGCTGAGATTTTTCTAGGGCACCTAGAAAATACATCATTAAAGAGTGACATAAGTAAATGTGCTCAATATATACGGTACGTGGATGATATATTTCTTGTACTTAAAAACAGGTCGCAATCACGAACATTGCTTCAAAGTTTCAACAAAGCACATAAGAATATCGGTTTCACGTCAGAGCACGAGAAAGATGACTGTCTGCCTTTCCTTGATGTACTGTTAAAGAAAGAAACTAATGGTAAATTAAACAGAACAATTTACCATAAACCAACATGGTCTGCACAGTATTTGCATTACAGCAGTTTTGTGCCATTTCAATATAAATTATCAACAGTTCGTGGTTGCTTCTCAAGAATTGACAGGTTGGTTAGTCAAGATTCTAAAGAAAATGAATATAATAAGGCAATTAACGATTTAATGTCTAATGGCTATCCCAGACAATTAATTGAATCAATTATTAAAAGGGGAGTTAACCAGAAACAGACGTACTATGGGCCAGAAAAGAAAACCGTCTACCTAAACATCCCATTTAAGGGGGATGCAGTTTCCCGAATGGCACAAAAGAAAGTTGAAGCAGCATTGACACGCACATTTAATGCAGCCAAACTACGAGTGTTATTTAGGGTAACACACTTGCCTTTACCAGCAATCAAAGAGAAACAGCCGTTAATGTCGATATCAAATATTATTTACCAATATACATGCGCAAGTTGTCGATCAACTTACGTAGGCCGATCGACCAGACGGTTAATTACTCGAATGAGAGAACATTGCAACTTGAACGCCTGTTTTAAATCAAATGGTGAATACACGTCTGCTATTGCGCAACACATCATCGAAACAACGCACGTATGTTCTCCAGACGTAGCATTCAAAGTAATTACTAAATGCAGAAACAAAAGGGAGCTAGCCACATACGAAGCCTTATGGATAAACAAATTGCAGCCGGATTTATGTAAGCAGAAGAAGCACGTACAAGCATTGAGCTTGAACTGGATGTGACGTACGCAATTTGATTGGTTTCTATTTTTCACACTCTCTATGTTCACATATTTCTATCTTGTTTTGCTTTCCAATTTATATATAAAGATATGTTCATGAGTAGATATTTGAGAAGACCATGCGAAAGAAAATTTTCTTATATCTGATAAAATTTCTTTTGTTTTTGCACATAAAAAGGGTACAATGAATTTTATTAAAGCTCGCATTTCAAAAGATATATATATATATATTTATATATATATATATATATATATATATTCATGTACCATCTTGAAAAACGAGCCTAAAATGTATAATTGACCAGTGCGCACTCTACAAAAGGTGAGTAGATGATATTTGTTGTTCATCTCAGAAGCAGCAGACTCGTCCGAAATCCTCAAACAAGCAAATGGAGCCGATCCAGACATCAAATTCACTCACGAGTTAGAGTAAGACGACAGTTTTCCCTTCATTGACATCAACCTCACTCGAGAAGAAAACGGGGATTTGACACTGGCCACATATAGAAAATCCACTTTCACCGGGCAGTACATTCACTACAACAGCAGTGTGCCAAAGTTCCTAGCAAAGAGAATCAGGAAGATCTGCTCTGAACACAAGATTGAGGAAAACCTGTGCTACCTAAGGAAAATTTTGCTAATGAACAACTACGCAGAGCGTTTCATTGATGTCAACATCAGACCACGGCAGATTCGCACTAGAGAGGATACTATCAAGCAGGTTTCCCTAAACTTACCATTTAGAGGCGACGTACAGGCCTCAATAATTGCACGGCGGCTGAATAGAATAACTAAGGAGAACTTTCTCAGTGTTAAAATTAATATGACATTTAGTAAACCGAGAATCATGCCAAAGATCAATTGCCAATTCTCTCCAAATCATTTATAGTCTACAAATTCTCATGTATGTGCGGTAACACATATATCGGACGTACGAAGAAGCAATTGATAAACAGAATCCAGCAACATTTGCCACAGATATTGATTAGCAAAGGCCTGGCACCGTAAGGAAAATCAGTTATTTCCGATCACATATTTGTAACGGGGCACCCAGTCAATTCGACCAATTTCACAATTTGACATAAAGCAAAATCAGAAAAATTATTATTTACTTATGAAGCCCTTTATATAAAACAACAAGCACCAGACCTTAATATTCAAAAGTTTCAGCAACATGATATTCTAATCAACTGACCACGAATAACAAAATTCAACAACAATTTACTAGTACCCAGGCAAGACCAAACAGGCCCTCGGCTAGAATCAACAAAAATTCAATCGGATTAGTAACAAACTGAAGAGGAAATAACAGAGGCGCATACGGTGACAGAAGTTTCCAAACAATATGAGCGTTCAACACTGCAATCCACACTGGCGCTGTTACCAAGTGCAAAATACGAATTTGCGCAACAAAGTGAAAAGATCAACTAAACCAGGGAAAATAGCACTCGTACATGTTACAGTGAACAATGCGCACAAATGGTTAATTCTCAAGCTATCAAGTCAATAATGACCAGATCTCAGACATCACTTTACAATACTGCGAGAATGACCTATACATGCAAACACGCACACACACAAACACAAACGCATACACACTTATCAACGAGCCAAAACAAGAAACAGAAGTAAAAGCGAGTCAGATTTGTAACCACTTGCATAATCTTTTGAAAACCCAGAATGTATATAAATGAATGATTGTATAGCGATGATTAGTAGTCACGACATAAATGACCTTTATCTACTTTGTTATTAATGTGTTTTTTCTTCCTAATTAGAAATATACTGTTTAATATAAAAAGGTATGAAAATTATAAAGATTATTAAATAGCGGGGTCAGCCTTTTACCCGAAAGGAACTAAACACTTATATTGCAGCCAATTGTACTTGTGCCAAACTTCTAGAAAGAACTAAGTTCTTCAAATCGTGTTTAGATTCAGATGTGGTGCCAAAACGATTCCTCAAGCAGAATAGGAGAAATAACCAAAAACCAACGAACAAAACTTATTAATCGCTTATTGCTCAATAGTATCGAGGATAGCCCATCAAAACTGCAAGATGCTGAGAGAATCATTCAATCACTGGGTTGTCAAATTGCAAGACTGAACGACAGCGAATACACCGCTTTCAGAAAGAAGAGAGAAACGATGATGAAAATAACAGCTGACAAAGAAACCAAAGACCTCAAGAGGGACCCGGACAAATTTCCTACACAATCGAAATTTCCTACGAACCCAGACACTTTCTATTTACAATATATATATATATATATATATATATATATATATATGATATTTATATATGCATATAATTTTAGTATATATTATATATATATATATATATATATATATATATATATATATATATATATATATATATACACAGTGCGAGTGTAGCGTTGAATTCGCATTGTCGTTGGCTTTATATGATGGTAGCTTCACTATTGCAGGTTTACACATTCTTCTAGGAGATTGTACCGTCCTATTATTCCACATGCTTTGACCAAATATATAGTGGTGAAAGGGCGTAATACCGGCTCCTACTGATGAGTCGCCACTAAGCACGAAACGAATGTGCATGAGATTATACTTTCCGTTCATGCTGCCTTTGGTTTATCCTTCTGGTCACAACTGAACTAATTTGTTACTAGGTTCGCAACACCTAATACATACTTGCACATATATTAATTTTTCGCTACAAACAGTATTTAAGTGTAAAATATTGTATTGAATGATGTCATGCTTACCGCGAAATGTGATAACTGATATCGATCAAGGCCAGAGTGTATGGATTTACTGGAGTAACAGGTGTTCAGAAATTGTTGTAATTCTCAATTTCGGTGAACTATAGCATAAATTGATATCCATCAGGTTGGTATCATGTACCGACTCGGTAACCATTTGTTAGTATCATGTACCTTTTCGGTAAAATAATGTTGGTATCGGTTACTAACACAATAGCCATAGTGTTAGGATCCTTTACAGACTCTGTATATATATATATATATATATATATATATATATATATATATATATATATATATATATAATATAGTGTGAGTTAGCGTTGAAGTCGCGTTGTCGTTGACTTTAGATGATGTTAGCTTCACTATTGCAGGTTTACAACTTCGTCTAGGAGATTGTACCGTCCTAATATTCCACATTCTTTGACCAAATATATAGTGGTTAAAGGGCGTAATACCGACTCCTACTGATGAGTCGCCAGTAAGCACGAAACGAATGTGCATTGAGATTATACTTTCCGTTCATGCTGCCTTTGGCAATGACGGCGCATATACTGTAATTTTATATAAATAAACTCCTACAAGTGCTAAATATATATAAAATAATAGTTCATTTATTATATATATATATATATATATATATATATATATATATATATATATATATATATATATATATATATATATATATGTACTTGGTCTTGATACAGATGTTTAAACGGAAAAATTAATTTATTCAGTTGACTTGAAGTTTTATGAGGAGTTTTCTTTCTGAGTATTAAATTCAAAATTGGCCGCTAAATGCTTTTGTGTAGCAGCAGGTTGGTGCAGTGAATAGAGTCATAGACTGAGGTGCGAACGTTCCTATGTTCGAGTCCTGTTTGTGGCGAGAATTCCGGAAAGCAATAGAATAGTTCCCAATAAGAACGAATATGATCTATTGGTTGAATTGCTATTGCCACCTTCACTGGTTAGTTTATACAGAAAAATGGATATATAAAAAGTGATTGATGTTTATATTGCAGCCCTACTTTCATTAATCAATAATCATTTGGAAAAAAAATTGTCATGAAAAATTCCATTTCGTGAAGTTATAACATCTGAAGGTGAAGTTTGAATAAATAGACATAGAAAAGATATCTACTGGTGAAATTATTTCAGTTTCAGTTTACCTGGAATAATGACGTTTATTGTTCTTTACCGTATTTTGTAGCCTAATACATCAATAAGTAATTTTCGATAATCGGATTGAGTGAGCACATTTCGTTCTGCTATTCACAGTAAAAAGCGAAATGGAAAGCAAAAATAATTAATTTAAAATTGTATAGTTACTTAAGTGAATATTTTAACGTTCTATATAAGCGGTAATTAACAATCAATAGACCAAAGTATATCCCAAGTACTCTGCATACATAACTGGTAATTATTTAAATTATCAATTATAACGTTTATGGATAGCATTATTAAAGCCCTTATACTTAACGCCTTTCTCAGCATTATCCAAGTAAGGCTGGAAACTAGATATTAATCATTATTATGCAAGTGCCTTTACCTTGATTTCATTATTGAATAGACTTAAGCAACAAATTAGGTCAATAAAATAATATAACAATATGCTGCTACTCTAGACATTTCGACTAGTCTCATTTTTTAAATTATGTGATTTTTGCGGATGTTTTCATCTGCCGAATTGGCAATTAGCCATTAAATGTACGTGTCAATATCATTTAAACTTCTATTGACTGCGAGGAACTACATGTTATATTTATCAGCATAATAGACTATATGGTTGAATAAAATCATTAAAACTAAAAAAGTCAGTGAATAATTAATGAGCGGATCTCCCCAAAGAGATAATCTGGACCTTCGTGAATAATACCATTAGACAACGAGCTAAATACAAGCCGATATCGCAACAGGTGTGTAAGACCACCGTAGCGCTCAGCTAATTTCCGAATCAATTTTATATCATAGAATGAAATTTTTTAACAAAAAGCAGTAGTAAGCACGCAGATCTCTTCCTATAAATTTCTGCTCTATCTATTTGATCAGGTACAACTTCAATTCTTATTTTCACGTCAAAATCTTTACTTTTTTCCTGTGATAATCAATTAGCTAATAAATTAATAGCGATTGATTGGACAATTGTGATATGTGCATATTTGATCGAGGCTGAAATATCAATAGAGTCCGAATCCTTGTTCAAACGTGAAGCAATTACTTTTGTATGCAGTAACACACTTACAGTTTTTGGGTAAATTTTTAACTGTTTTTCAATTACATAAACTTGGCTTCTTAGTTAAAAACAGTAAAATGTATATCGTCATCTTAAATCCTCAACAATGTTTCCTTTTTAAAACTTGAGTAATAGACACATAGGAAAAGCGATACGCAAGGTCAGGTGGGGTCTTCGTTTCCCATTGGGTGGCACAGGTGTCGTTTGCAAATTAAAGCTGTCACGATTAGAAGAAAGACGCCGAAACTAATTTTACATTTGTTCAATCTCTGTGATTTGCGTTCGCCAGTTTACGCTTTGCATCATCAGTTTTGCAAAGATCCGATTGGTCCCAACTTCCGAGTTTCGCATCGATTTTTTCTTCGTTTAGGCTGGATGCGGATTCGACCCATTCTTCCGAAGACCTCAACATAGTTCACACTAACCGCTGGAAATGAGGTCCGATCTAATCATTGTTGACTAGCGAGTTTCCAGTATAGTTTTGCCCATACCATGCTCAGGCCTCTAATCAAACAAACACAGTAAAATTCTCACAACAGCAGACTTAAAATAATGTAGAAATATCGTTTCGAAACACTACTATTTAAATTTTAGTTTTTTACTCACCGATAGTTTTAAATAAGGAATTTGTCTCAGTAACTAAACTCTATATATGCATTTCTATGGAGCACATGACATAATTCTATCTTGTTTTGCTTTCCAATTTATATATAAAGATATGTTCATGAGTAGATATTTGAGAAAACCATGCGAAAGAAAATTTTCTTATATCTGATAAAATTTCTTTTTGTTTTTGCACATAAGAAGGGTACAATGAATTTTATTAAAGCTCGCATTTCAATTGAAGATATATATATATATATATATATATATATATATATATATATATATATATATACTGTAAATGGCAGACCAACCTTTACATCAGTACAATTACAGCTATCTCAAATTCCCGGTATACATAATCTCATCTAGTGTGCAGAATGTTGGAGGGGACAGAAAATATTGAACATGTGTTTTATATTTGTAATTTTGTGATGTCACACTTATTAAAGTTAAAATTCAAAACTGTGCTCTATGTATATTCATATATAAAGTTTAGTTACTGAGACAAATTATTTATTTAAAACTATTGGTAAATTAAAAAAAATGAAATATAAATAGAACTGTTTCGGAACGAGGTTACCACATTTGCTAAAGTCTTACTGTGTATGTATGATTAGAGGCTTAAGGATGGTATGGGCAAGACTATATCGAAATGTTCCCAGTCAACGAAGATTGGATCGGACCTCATTTCGAGTGGTTAGTGTGAACGATGTTGAAGCCTTCGGAAGAGAGGCACGACTCCGCCCCTAGCCTAAGCGAAGACAAAATCGATGCGTACCTGGAAATGGGAAACAGTCGGATCTTTGCGAATGTGATAGCGCAAAGCAACAACCCAAGAACACAAATCGCGAAGTGACAACACATGAAACTCGTACTCTGCAAACATTCAAAAGATAAGTTTACATTTGTCACAAAAATAATTGGTCGAGATTTAGTCAAATGTAAGCAATATCCAAATCAGGAAATTTCTACCAAATTAATATATGTCTGGCTGCACAGAAAGTTAGACGTACTAACTTTGCACTGGCATATGTTTAACCGTTGATTAAACTTAAAATCAAGCAATAGTTTGTTTGGTCTAATGGATTTAAACAGCAGGTGAGCCGTATGAACATAATTTGCAAAAAATGTTTTCGATTAATTGCTAAACGATAAGCCAAAAGGAGAAAAAACTAGATGTTCCCAATAAGTTTTGTTGGATTCTCGTGTGAATAAAATAGAAATGTAAGCCAATTTGGTTAAATATCGTCTTTCGTTCATTCTTTTTTTCATCTATAAAATATGGAAGCGTATTGAATTACGTTTCAATTTGAAAAGAGTTAGCATGTGAAACAAAGATATTTAAATAATAAGTGACTGAACAAGCGTGCAACAAAACATGTTAGTAGACAATTAATATACTAACGACGAACAAGGGTAATATATCACCGGAAATAAAGCTTTGGTGTAAATGATTTTATTTCAAAATTGTTGGGCGTGCAAGTTTTCGTGCAAAATGACTGAGTTTATATTTAATTTATTATTTTGTTAATTAAGTAAGCCGTTGACTTCATTGTTGCATGAATTTTTGATTTTTTTCACTTTAAGACTAAACATGGGTAGATTGAGAAGCTTGGTCAGAGGGTGAGACAACTGGTAAAAATTAGTTTAATTACATATTTCAATTCTGAAACCGGCACACGTGGTTGATTAGCCAGTGAGCACAAAACGCATGCGCCAAAAGGTTCGCAAATATTCCACGTGGTCTTATGTGCATGTTATTCAACACAATACACTCTATACCCGTAAGTGTTTAATTTACCTCGTATTTGAAGGGTTATCGTTTGATGCGTTACTTCATATCATTGAGCACAAATATTAAGTAATTGATTGCAATACTTTGTCACCGATGTTGAATGAATTTATTGCCTTCGGGTTACCTTGTTGGTGAGCACGGTACTTCAGCTAACAATAATTCCATTTAGTAATTAAAAATTCTTTCGAAAATTTATTGTAACATTGATGAAAAAGGAGATACTAAAAATAGGATAGGTTTGCGTTCTGAAGTGATTTATTACACTGTAATTTTTTTAAATACTTAAAATGGGGAAGAAGTTGGACGGTTTTTCTGCAAGTAGCATATTTTCTTTCATATTGAAAAATGCTTTTAGCTCCGGTCGTATTAATTCTACACACATAGCTCGTGGAATTTTGTTTTTTTTTTAATATCGACTTATATGTTCTTTCAGGTGTTTTTTTTGGAATAGAGCCGATGTATGGAAAACGAATTTTGGGACTCAATGTGTTTTCATTCAAGTCGATTGTGTCGTTTAAATGTCAGAAACCAAAAAAAAAAGTGAACAATCGGAATTCCGATTTCATCTTAATAAGTACGAATCCAAGATTTTGAAAGCCGACATGATATGGTAAAGTCCACGACCGACACCTTAATCATATAAGACAACGTGTGTATTATCGGTGCTTGCATATTTCCATCTAAATATTTTACTTTGGAATGACTTCTCATTTTGCGTCACCTGACAAATCGAAAAATATTTTCTTTTCTCTTAACTAATAGAATTGTTCACGCAGTATCTACGGAAACTGCAACATGGTTAACGCAATTATAATATAAATTTTCGAGATTGTTCAATCTATATGATCAAAATTTTTTCTGGTTCCTTACACAAAGGTATCGTGAGATCAATTTCGTTGATGAAAAGGAGAGAAAATATTTGTCCCAATGTCTTAAGGCGCAAAATTGTTAGATGTTCTAAAGACACACATTTGTATAGGAATAAGCAAAAATCAATAAATCCTGCTCTTCTTGTATTGTTTTTAATTTATTTATTTACAGGACTGTCACTGTACATAAAATAACTGTTCAGTGTTATTCGTAGCAAAAAAACGCCTCGGGCCATTTTCAGCTTATATAAGCGTAGGAAGATGACTAAGATTGCTAAAAGGTAAAACTGACTCTGTTTCTATTTTTGTTCAACTGTTAATGTTAAATTTCCTTTTCTTTAATTTGTCTAGTCTAATTCAATTTTCCTTTGAATTAGGAACATGATAAGCATGAGGAAAATTGCGCTCTTCTAAAATAGCAGGATAAAATCAATTCAGTTTGGTTGGAAATAACAAATGAAAATTAATATATACTAATATTCCCTTTTCATGAATCTGTTATAGAAAAAAACAGCTGATTACTGTGTATTTCCCAAGTTGCAGGAACATATCTTATATATTCATATAACAATTAATCTATGCTGAATTATTAGCACAAGACCTTTATTTGTAATAATTCATTCATTTTAAATTAATTATGCATTGTTTGTTTAAATAAATGTAATAATAATGATCACAAGTATATTTTATATCAAATTTTCGTATGAAGAATAATCAAACGATTTGAATTTTACTTAGGTTTACAAAATTTAGTTTATCATCTTGATGTCTTTTTCTTTTGTTCGACGATTGGTTAATTACAATGGAATTGGTGCTTACTTGAAGCTCGCAAACTTGCTTTAATGATTTGTTACTACCACGCGCGCCTTCAATGATTGGTCATATGTATTTCTTATGTTTATGTGGCGAAAAGGTCAAAAGTGTAACGTTCCTGATTGTTTAGAAATTGTGCAGCCGACACTTCCATTCAAGTAAAATGCATGTGATACTACTAGATGTGAGAACCGCATAAATAAATTTTTTCTCGACATATATGCATTGTGGTTTGATCCTCGCTGGTCAGTTTGTTCTCGTACTCTGACGATGACCATGGAATGTCGAAAGGCGTCAGTATTTTGTGATTGACGGTACTTCTTCTGTTGTTCGACGATTGGTGAAATATTATGAGATAGGTGTTTAATTTAAGCACGCAAACTTTATTTAAAATGTTGTACATTTATTGACGAAACCTATCTCCATAAGTATCAGACGGTCACTTAAATCGTTTTTTTTTAACTTGGTTATATAATGCTTTAGGGATTGCCCTTCTTCTATGATGCAAAACATAATTCCGGTAACCCTTTAAGTTTGTAGGCTGAAAATATAGTTATACAAATTAATTTTGAAGATTGATTTCTTCTATCGAAACTAAAAGTAACTGTTGTCTGAAACTCTATCAAATAATTTATTAGAGGCAATTTCATCTGTTCATCCCATTCAAAATGCTGCAATTTGTCGCATTTTGAGCATAAAAACTGTCTTATATATGCTAAAATTTGTCAAACAGTTATCCAAAAATGATGCGATATGCCAGACTGACATAACGAAGAGGGGATTGGTTACGACAAATGTACAGTTGTGATTGGATGAACGAATCGAGAATAATGGCTGTAGATACTGGCAGAAATGAGATTTATTAATAAATGTTATTACACGTAATAAAGGCTGTGTTTATATATATATATATATATATATATATATATATATATATATATATATATATATATGTGTGTGTGTGTGTGTGTGTGTTTCATTTGACTGTGTGCTTACTAGTATAATAATGTTTTCAGTTTTTATTGATCTGCTAGTTAAGTCTGATTGATCTCTGCTAAATTAGTCGATAATTTTTGGGGTGTTTTGGCAGTCATTGGATTTTAGAAAAGACAAGCTTTCGCTCTTCTGGCCAACGCATACACAATGATAATTTCCGCTTTCTGCTATCTGGAAAGATTGTTCCTAAGTTTCCTAAATTATTTCTCAATAATATTGCATAATTTTCGAACAAGAATCGAAGTATCACCAGAAGCATTCAACGAAAAGAATTTAAATTTGAGATGGCCAGCTCAGCTGAACTTTTAAGATATATTATATGGGCAGCCAAATAGTTAGAAATGTACTAATTAATGAAGTTTGAACAATAAAAGAAGACAAAGTCTTACAATACGTCATGTGTGATAAGAAAGCAGCAGTTGCCTCAATTTGTCTACGAATGACAAAGTAGTTGGTTTTTGAAATTTGATAAATCCCTAAGTAGATTGACAACTCTGTGATTTTTTAAAAATGTATAAACGTTAGTTGAAATATTATTGATTGAAGTTTTCTTTCAATGTTTTTGAAGTTGAATTATAACGGTGGGAGGAAATCCACTAAGGAAAAACGATCGGAATGTATCACACACAACTGTACAGAAAACCAAAAACTCACACTCGTACAACTAATTTTTAAACTTTTTTTAAATAAAAAGTGCGAAGCAACACAGTCTATTTATATTTATCTGTAAACCATATCAACCGATATAGCATAACATCAAAAACCGTTAATTACTTTTACATGCTCGCAGACAAACTCAAGAAAAACAAAGTTTAATACTACTGAGTGAACATTGTGGATGTGTTTTATCTATTTATTGGTGTAAATATATTAATTTTAATTTGGCTAATAAATTTTCTTTTATGCTGGTAAATATAAATTCATTTGTGTAAATATATATTGCAGTATTTTATGCCTTTTAGGGCATGCATGAATATCTCGGTGGTCGGTTTACATACATAGGCAACACACTATATATATATATATATATATATATATATATATATATATATATATAATTATATATATATATATGTATGCTTTTTAAGTATGTTTTATATATGTTTGTACGTTGTTTTATATTGATTTTCTATGTATGTA
>JAQBSW010013641.1:0-13437 GCA_029291075.1 Eudiplozoon nipponicum | reverse complement strand
TTCCAAAAGCCTTGAGAATTCTTCTTGGGCAGCTTTCAGCTTAGCAGGAGCCAGTGGTCGCTTCTTGAGTGCAATAGGTTGTCCTTCTGTGACGATATGATGCATCGTGTTGGAGACTCGTAGCTCTGACTTGTTAAGATCGAAAAGCGATTTGTATTTTCGAAGAGCTGCTGATATCTCTGCTGAATGATGCACTGGGGTTGGCTGAATGACCTGTAACTCCAAACGCTCGGAGGCAAGTGTCCAAAAACTTTGCTCAAGTCCGGTGGAGGGGTCGATGATCTTTTGATTGGCAAGATCAACAATGAGCCGAAATTTTAGAAGGAAATCAAGGCCTATTATATTATGTGAGACCTTGGCAATGATGAAGTTGTGGGAAAATTCACGTCGTAGACCTATGTTGAGTGTGCGGTACCGGCAGCCATAAGTTGGTATGGGCTCGCCTGTAGCTGTTGCGAGAAGAACGCCTAGCGACATCTCGGCCATTGAATCACCTTTGAGAACTGAGACTGCCGCACCTGTGTCTACGATGAACTCTTCGCCAGTTTTGAAATCAAGAAGGTGCAGAAGTTCGTTGGGCTGTTTGGCCGGGTCATGCAAACAAGTAGGCTGGTGATTGCGACCGGCATTGTCTGTTTGGTTCTCTATGTGAAAAATTCGGCGTGGACGAAAAGAGTCGACAGGGATGTCGGATTGTAGTTGGCTTCTTCCCTGTAGCGCCGTTGATGCCGTTGATGTGCAGAAAGTACGGTCTTCTACTTCCTGCGCCAGACGTTTCCCGATACTGATGCACCCTTGTGCCTGCGGTCTGTTGTCCTTTCCGTCAGCTGTGGAAATTGGCACTCATTCGGAAATTCTTCGGAACGACAAAGACAGACTTGGCATGCATAAAAAACTTCTGGTGGTTATAACACCAGTTCTTTGGGGCATATTTATTAAAGGATTGCGGAGATCTCGATCGCCGCCTACCATTATAATTTGACTTGGAAACGAATTTTGGTCGAGCATTCACTTGATTTAGCTCGGATTTGGTAATGGCCAATCCTTCTAGAACTTTAGCCATGTTCGCCACTGTCCTCTCTAAAGAGGAGAGTCTATCATCTTGCGGGGGTGAAGAAAAGGATGATGGATTCACTTTGGGTTCCAAAACCCTATATTCTAACTCACATCTCTCAGATAAGTCATCTATAGAGAGAGTGTTGGGGAGCTGTCTGGCAAAGAGTTTTAATGTTTGGGGAAGATTGTTAATAAAAACAACCTTAGCCTCATGGTCAGAAATGTTGGTTTTATACCAACGTTTCCGTAATTCCCTCAGTATTTCGATGGGGCCAAGGTTTGGCATGTCTAACTGCGCATATTTGTTTATTATCTGCTCAGTTTCTGTGGGCCCAAGCAAGGATTCTACTTCGTTTTGTAGACCCAAAATGGGATTAGGTAGCTTCCTAATGGCCTCAAGCTTAGGATAAATCCGTCGCTGCAATTCAGAAGGTAGTTTAGCAAAAACCTTCGACAGTTTTTGATGACTGTCATAATCAGGAAACGGGGAGAAAGCGGAGTCTACGCGCATAAAGAATAGTTCACTATCTCCATCCCAAACAGGAACATCAATATCTAAAATTGGACCTGACATTCTAACAATCTTACGGGATCTTAAAAGCATAAATTTATAAGCAATATGAAAATATATAAATATACTTTAACGAAACGCTTACCCACAAACAGCTTCCACAGTTGAATGAGCGCAGAACAAAAGCACGTCACAGTAACTGCTTCCAAAAATTGAAATTATCCGCAATTGAGCCTGTCGAGTACGTACGGTGCCGTTTTGTACGTAGGAAAGATGAACAGAGGCCCCGTTGGCCTTTGATGCCAATGTATTATTATTATATCCCCCAAAAAAATTCAACACAAATCCACGAATATATATCCAACAAAATTCCCAGAAGACCACGATCACGGTAAAGAAAACGCAAATGTTAATCGATTTTTATCCCAAATAAATGAAAAAGGAAGTCAATTTTATTTATACCAAAAAAATCAGAACAATAATCAATATCCTGGCGCGGTCGCCAATTTTGTAAACGCCCCGGCTTCAAGTAAATGCCGTACGACGTTACAAACTCGGTTAAGGTGCTCTGAATAGAGATTTGTTACTGATAGGGGGCCCTTAAGAGGGCCTGGTCGTGCGTTCTCCTGAATTATTCAGAGTGTGAAGATGTCCTAGAGCCTTGGGTGGACTCTGGTTGTTGTCGTTCTTATTGTAGAGTTGTAATCACGATGTGGATAACGTCGTTCAGGTTCTGCAATTAATTGGCTCGTCTCGCTGGTTATACCGCAACAAGATGAGTCACGGATGTAGCCAATTGTTGGTGAAACTATCAAATCACCAGCGTAGGTATTGACAGCCGACAGAACGCACACGCGTAACGCAAAGCAGAATGCAAATGCGACAACTGACTTGCATGGTAAATTGCCGTGCTTAAATAGCATGCCATGTTTACTTGCACACTATTGGTTAAACGGCAAGTTTCGCTTTTTTCTCATTGGTGCAACGTAAATAAAATTGAATTTAATTTACGCAATATGTCGGCCATTAATTTGTGTCGTTACAACACTTTCCTCTCTGAAAAAAAGGAAAAAATTCCTCTCTGCGAGGCTAGATAAGAAATGCATGACAGAGTTCGAACCAAGTTAAGCAAAAATATGATGAACCATAAATGCTGGGCTTAAATATGCTTGTTGGTTGCTTCAACAATGATATGATGCCAGGTAACCACTAGGAATTGCTACACAAATTGTTAGCTCTAGTGGTCGGTCATACCACGTGAGGCAAAATAGAGCAGTGTAAGATTTGGGAGCCGCAGCGTGAAGATTTCGAGGTAAATCGCCTCTGAATTTGCCAGGTTTAAGTTAAAACCTAAGCAGGTTGGATCGTCGTCAATGTGTTTGTATACGACCAAAGGAGCTAGAGTGCTCGACGTTGTGGTCATGACATTTGTAGAGTGGTCTTTGTGCAATTGATGAAGTTGAGATATGCATTGAAAGTGGCCTGTACCATGATATGAAGCTGATCACTACTTAGTGTTGCTACACGAAAGCGTTAGCTCTAAGTAGCTGGTCATACCAAAATAGGCAGTGTGATGTCATGTGTGAGAAATACATTATAATGTAAAAATATATACATTAAAATCAAAGGTAACTGCATAAAAATATGTACACGAACATTGCCTCAGAGATGGCATAATACCAAAGAACTGTTCAAAAATGCTACACAATTGTTAGCTAAGAACAGCTGGTTATGCCACGTGAGACAAATACGAAAAATAACGTAAGGTTAAAAAAATTTTGATAGTTAATGTTAATGTTTAAAAAAAATCAATTACGCGTTATACAAAGCAGGACATTGAGATTGTGGGCAGACGGAGCCTGAGACGTGTGTAGAAGGTTGAACGCTCTCAGGATCAGGCGGTTCGATAAACGGTTTCAACCTGTCTATGCTTACTGATGTCGGTGTAGCGCCTTGCATAATAATGAAGTATTTTGGTTGTCTGAGCAAAATCGGGTAAGGACCGCGATACTTTGGTTGTAGTGGTGCAACAGCATTATTGTTGCGAACGAGTACTCTCTTGCAGCTGTGGAGCTGTGGGTGAACGAAGACTGGACGAGGCGTATGTCTCGGCTGCTGTTCGGACATGTTACCGAAATGAAGTCGAAGGCGGGTAGCTTCGTCTTGTGGGTCATCTTGTGCCGGTAGTAGACGTGGGAGCTGACTAGGCAGGCGTAGATCCATGCCATACAAGAGTTGTGACGCAGACGTTTTAATGGATTCACGAGTACGGGAACGCATGGCAAGCAGAACTAAAGGTAGTGCATCGACCCAGTTGCCATTAATGGACGAGGATGCTAAAGCAGCTTTGAGTTCCCTATGCATTCTCTCTACCATGCCATTAGCTTGGGGATGGTAGGCAGTCGTCTGGCGTAAGATGCATCCCATGTACCGCAAGGTGGTTTTGAAACGATCAGATGAGAAGCAAGTGCCTCTGTCCGTGATGACCTCATTGGGAACACCATAATTGGATATCCATGCAGAGATAAAACCGTTAGTTACTTCGTCTGCAGAAATGGTGCCAAGAGGTAATGCCGCAGGCCACCGTGTAAATCTATCGATCATAGTTAGAAGGTAGCTGAAACCTTGAACCTTTGTCAGATGAACTATGTCGATGTGGACGATGGCTAGGCGAGAAGTAGACCGAAAATGTTGCAACTTAGAACGAGTGTGTCGTGTGATCTTGTTTTTCTGACAAATTGCACACTCTGAGACCCATCGTTTAACATTCTGCCTAAGTCTGTGACCCCAGAAACGATCTGTAAGAAGTCGGACAGTCGCTTGGCTTCCTGGGTGAGAAATTGAGTGAATTGAATCGAAAACTTTTCTCTGAAGGCTGGTCGGCAGAACTGGCTTGTTGGGCTGCGTACCCGTGAAGTAAACAATTGGTAAGCCTTCCCACAGACGGCATATGAACTTGGTTGGGTGACGGGATATTGATCTTTGAATGTGAATGTCACCGCGTTGTTCAGTTCGCAGGAGAGTTGGCGTTAGTGCAGGTTCACTGAGTGCCACGGAGTTGACAGTGAATGGTGACGGCGAAGGTGGTTGTAGAGAGACGTCTGGAAGTTCTGTTTGCTTTTGACGTGAAAGACGTCAAATTGCCATTCGCTTAGACGAGAAAGCTGTCTTTCCACTCTGGCAGGGTACTTGGCGATAGATGAAGTTGCGTTTCGAAGTGCGCTAACTAGTGGTGCATGATCTGTGAAAACAACAAATCTGCTACTGCCAATGATGCTGATAAAATGGCGCACTGCGTCGTGGATGGCGAGAAGTTCTCGGCCGAAAGTGTCGTACCTCGTTTCTACTGGTTGGAGAGTACGCGAGTAGAAACTGATAGGCTTCCGAACTCCGTCGATCTCTTGTTCCAACGTGGCTCCAATAGCGAATTCAGAAGCATCTGTCGTGAGTAGAAATGGCTTTTCAAAATCTGGGTGAGTTAGCATTGTGGCATTTGCTAACGAGTTGATGGCAAGTCGAAGTAATTCCTCGTCTTCGGATGACCAAGCAATGATGGAATTCTTGCTAAGTCCTTTTCGGTTCCGCAGGTGCCTGCACAAAGGATAAAGTTGTTTTGAAAGGCCCGGAAGGAACTTGCGATAATAGTTTAGTACTCCCAGGATTTTCTGCAACTCGCTCACAGTCCTTGGTGACTTGATATTCTTGATTGAATTCGTCTTTGACGGCAACGGTTGAATACCTTGGGCCGTGATACGATGCCCTAAGAAGTCGACGGATGAAGTTGCAATCTGCGTCTTGTCACAGTTGATCTTGAGTCCGTGGTTGGATAAGCGTGAGAGGACATTTCGTAGATGTTTCGCATGAGATTCTAGATCTGGACTGAATACCATAATGTCATCGAGATATGACATACAATAAGCAGAGTCGTCGCGAAGTATGTTGTCCATGAATCTTTGAAATGTCTGAGTAGCACACTTAAGTCCAAAAGGCATGTAAAGATATTCAAAAAGGCCAAATGGAGTGATGACTGCAGTTTTCTCGATATCCTCTGGTGCTACCGGGATGTGATGGTACGCTTGTCTGAGGTCAATCACTGAGAAGAAATTGCTGCCGTTGAGTTTTTCAAGTAAAGTGTTAATATTTGGAATAGGATATGCATCAGATTTTGTCACTGAATTTAGCTTACGGTAGTCTCCGCAGGCTCTGTACGATCCGTTTGATTTAGAGACTAAGTGCAGTGGTGACGCCCATGAACTTTTCGATGGTCTGATGATTCCCTCTTCCAAAAGCCTTGAGAATTCTTCTTGGGCAGCTTTCAACTTAGCAGGAGCCAGTGGTCGCTTCTTGAGTGCAATAGGTTGTCCTTCTGTGACGATATGATGCATCGTGTTGGAGACTCGTAGCTCTGACTTGTTAAGATCGAAAAGCGATTTGTATTTTCGAAGAGCTGCTGATATCTCTGCTGAATGATGCACTGGGGTTGGCTGAATGACCTGTAACTCCAAACGCTCGGAGGCAAGTGTCCAAAAGCTTTGTTCAAGTCCGGTGGAGGGGTCGATGATCTTTTGATTGGCAAGATCAACAATGAGCCGAAATTTTAGAAGGAAATCAAGGCCTATTATATTATGTGAGACCTTGGCAATGATGAAGTTGTGGGAAAATTCACGTCGTAAACCTATGTTGAGTGTGCGGTACCGGCAGCCATAAGTTGGTATGGGCTCGCCTGTAGCTGTTGCGAGAAGAACGCCTAGCGACATCTCGGCCATTGAATCACCTTTGAGAACTGAGACTGCCGCACCTGTGTCTACGATGAACTCTTCGCCAGTTTTGAAATCAAGAAGGTGCAGAAGCTCGTTGGACTGTTTGGCCGGGTCATGCAAACAAGTAGGCTGGTGATTGCGACCGGCGTTGTCCGTTTGGTTCTCTATGTGAAAAATTCGGCGTGGACGAAAAGAGTCGACAGGGATGTCGGATTGTAGTTGGCTTCTTCCCTGTGGCGCCGTTGATGCCGTTGATGTGCAGAAAGTACGGTCTTCTACTTCCTGCGCCAGACGTTTCCCGATACTGATGCACCCTTGTGCCTGCGGTCTGTTGTCCTTTCCGTCAGCTGTGGAAATTGACACTCATTCGGAAATTCTTCGGAACGACAAAGACAAACTTGGCAAGCATAAAAAACTTCTGGTGGTTATAACACCAGTTCTTTGGGGCATATTTATTAAAGGATTGCGGAGATCTCGATCGCCGCCTACCGTTATAATTGGGCTTAGGTACGAATTTAGGTCGAGCATTCACTTGATTTAGCTCGTATTTGGTAATGGCCAATCCTTCTAGAACTTTAGCCATGTTCGCCACTGTCCTCTCTAAAGAGGAGAGTCTATCATCTTGCGGGGGTGAAGAAAAGGATGATGGATTCACTTTGGGTTCCAAAACCCTATATTCTAACTCACATCTCTCAGATAAGTCATCTATAGAGAGAGTGTTGGGGAGCTGTCGGGCAAAGAGTTTTAATGTTTGGGGAAGATTGTTAATAAAAACAACCTTGGCCTCATGGTCAGAAATGTTGGTTTTATACCAACGTTTCCGTAATTCCCTCAGTATTTCGATGGGGCCAAGATTTGGCATATCTAACTGCGCATATTTGTTTATTATCTGCTCAGTCTCTGTGGGCCAAAGCAAGGATTCTACTTCGTTTTGTAGACCTAAAATGGGATTAGGTAGCTTCCTAATGGCCTCAAGCTTAGGATAAATCCGTCGCTGCAATTCAGAAGGTAGTTTAGCAAAAACCTTCGACAGTTTTTGATGACTGTCATAATCAGGAAACGGGGAGAAAGCGGAGTCTACGCGCATAAAGAATAGTTCACTATCTCCATCCCAAACAGGAACATCAATATCTAAAATTGGACCTGACATTTTAACAATCTTACGGGATCTTAAAAGCATAAATTTATAAGCAATATGAAAATGTATAAATATACTTTAACGAAACGCTTACCCACAAACAGCTTCCACAGTTGAATGAGCGCAGAACAAAACACGTCACAGTAACTGCTTCCAAAAAATTGAAATTATCCGCAATTTAGCCTGTCCAGTACGTACGGTAGGAAAGACGAACAGAGGCCCCGTTGGCCTTTGATGCCAATGTATTATTATTATATCCCCAAAAAAAATTCACCACAAATCCACGAATATATATACCCAAAATTCCCAGAAGACCACAATCAGGGTAAAGAAAACGCAAATGTTAATCTATTTTTATCCCAAATAGATGAAAAAGGAAGTCAATTTTATTTATACCAAAAAAATCAGAACAATAATCAATATCCTGGCGCGGTCGCCAATTTTGTAAACGCCCCGGCTTCAAGTAAATGCCGTACGACGTTACAAACTCGGTTAAGGTGCTCTGAATAGAGATTTGTTACTGATAGGGGGCCCTTAAGAGGGCCTGGTCGTGCGTTCTCCTGAATTATTCAGAGTGTGAAGATGTCCTAGAGCCTTGGGTGGACTCTGGTTGTTGTCGTTCTCGTGGTTGAGTTGTAATCACGATGTGGATAACGTCGTTCAGGTTCTGCAATTAATTGGCTCGTCTCGCTGGTTATACCGCAACAAGATGAGTCACGGATGTAGCCAATTGTTGGTGAAACTATCAAATCACCAGCGTAGGTATTGACAGCCGACAGAACGCACACGCGTGACGCAAGGCAGAATGCAAATGCCACAACTGACTTGCATGGTAAATTGCCGTGCTTAAATAGCATGCCATGCCTACTTGCACACTATTGGTTAAACGGCAAGTTTCGCTTTTTTCTCATTGGTGCAACGTAAATAAAATTGAATTTAATTTACGCAATATGTCGGCCATTAATTTGTGTCGTTACAGCACCCTAAAGTAAAATGAGCGATTGTTTATGCAAATGCTTATGTGCCAGTTGTTTTATCAGTAAATGCTTGTGTTCTTATTGAACGGCTTTCCAATAGCTTTTGTGCTGCAAACGAGCCTGAAATCAGCTAGGTTGCATTTAGTAGTCATTTTTGTACTTTAAAGCTACTAGAACGACAGTAGCTACTGTATTTTTGTAATTTTGTCTTGTTATTATCTTAAAGATATATTTTTTAGTTTTACGATACTTAAAATATTCGTAGTACCCTTTCCATGTGCAAAAAGTAATGGTACGTAATTAGCGTTCAAAGAAAAGAGTAATTGTAGTTGATTTAAAAGAACATAAAAATGAATTAATTAAATAAATAAGAAAAGATGAGTTCGAGCATAATTTTATTTAAGAGTGAATTAGTAGATTGGCTAGAGGACAAATAATGGTAAATTTCTTCGACTAGAATGAGAAACCTAGATGTACAATCCTTTTGAAATAGATTGTTTAATATAGATAGTTTTATCCCTGTTTTTATGGCTTTGACATTAGTTTGTATATGAAATCGCGGAGAAGGAAATTTGGGGTTAATCTGTATATTTTTCTTTTAAATGACAAAAATAAGCTCTCAAGCACAATTTGCTTCAATTAGACTTGAATCAGAATGGCTATCGAACAAGCGCCTTTGTCATGCAATACAAATCTTCTGTTTATGAAATAATAATATATATTGCTATAAATTAGTCTTTTATAACTCATACGCAAATATAACGAAAATACTGGTTTTGCGGCAATCAAGCATAAATATTTATGTTTGATGCATATTATTGTTATTATTTGATTGACTATATTTGCAATATAAGCTATACAATTAAACATTCATTAATTGTGTGTGTGGTGATAACAATTTATTAAATATAGTTTGTGAGCTTGAAATTAATACCACTCCCATTGTATTTAACCAGTCTAACAACATAACAAATCTTCCGCCAGTCACACGTAATGACACGTTTCAATCTTCCATGAATATTGAAATTACCTGATCTGCGTTTTGACTAACGTAGCTTCCATTGTTCCAGTAGTTTTCTTTTTCAGATATTTCGGCTAAATTTATCGATAGCCTTCATCAGTCAGCTTTTGCTCACAAGTTTAACAAATAAAACTAATGAAGCAAGCCGAAATATCTCAGAAAAAGAAAACTACTGGAACAATGAAAGCTGCGTTAGTCAAAACGCAGATCAGATAAATTCAATTAATCCATATCTATTAATTCTTTCCATGAATATCGTCAGAGTAAGACGGCAAACAGATTAGCGATGATCAAACCGCAATGCATACATAAGTTATCGAAAACCAGATGTGCAGCTCTCACCTCCAGCCGTTTCGCATACATCGTACTTGACTGGAAATGTCGGCTGCACAATTCCTATGCAGTCACGAACATTAATTTTTTGCAGCTTTCGCCACATATAAATAAATTATACAATTAGCTGCGTGGGTGATGGTTACAATTCTTCAAATCAAGTTTGCGAGCTTGACATAAACACCAATCACTTTGGCGATAGTTTTGCTGTTTTTGGACTGGTTAAATAAAATGGGGTTGGTGAGTATTTAAAGCTCGCAAACCTCCTTTTTAAAAATGCAATATAGGTTACTGAACTTATACATTACATGTTTGCTTTCGTGTACTAATTATGACCATGGGAGGTTGAAGCGCGTTAGTTCGTGTGACTACCTGTAGTTTTGCTATGTTGTGCGACTGGTTAGAAGAATGAAATTATCGCTTAAGTTATCAAATGTTATTTAAATAATTATTATCACAACTCGTAAATTCAGTGGTTGCTTAATTTAAATTAAGTTTATAACATGAGTGCAATAAGAATCCAGAAAAGTTGGTTCACATTTTATAGATACTTAACTAACTTATTATCGAATGATTACTTTACGTTAAACAATCTCAGTTTAATGGTGATGAGTAATGTCAGTGAAGGATGTCAGTCAAAACCGAAGAAGACACGCTCAACAGGCAAAAAAATTATTGACACCATTTATGAAAAACAAATTCATACATATATATATATATATATATATATATATATATATATATATAAATGGTATTGAATAAACCAAAGTAAAACAATTTATAGATTACTGCTTACAATAATGAAGTAACTAAATTTGTTTGGCAAATGTGGCAAACGAAATGGCGCGTACCAAAATAACGTGGTTGGCATGCACGTGTAGTTTTCATTGCAAAGCTTACACTAGAAGTAGACATTATTCCGAAGACTTCCCTAGTGAGACTGAATCCAGCATTTCGCGCAAACACGCACGTCGTTAACGCATTCGGTTTGCTTTGCGTGCTGTGTGAAGCCTGTTAATCCTTGAAAACAGTTTATGGTTGATGGCCGGCGGGTAATAGAAATGCTTGCCATTTGCATCATCGTGTTGGTGGGATATGCTTATTTGTCTATTAAAATAAATAACAGTTCTACTTACGATTTTGTCAGCATGCAACTTCATTTACTGCGCGGAAAGTTATTTTCTCTATGTTACCGCTGAGAAAGGAGTTTGGTGTCGTTGTTGTGAAATTGTTGCGGCTATTATAAAACGACGGTATACATATCGCTGTTTAAGTTCTTGCCTTAAGGTAACATTTTTATGTGTATAACCTCGTTCTGTCCGGATTCCGGCTTTTTTATTATACCTTATTCACACGAAATGATGAGATTGTGTCAAATAATCGAAGCAAGCAGCTGAAGTCAAGTTTATACCACTATAGTTATTACACGAGTTCTTAACGATGCTTTTGAAGATGTGCATAATAGACTTCATATACCGAGCAAACGGCACGGTCTCATTCCATATAGTACAAAAAAATTAGTCAACGCCTAACAGATTAGATCACCAACATCGCTAAATATCGTGGAAAACATTTACTCGGGGCCTGTAGCTTTGCGATCTTTATGAGATAATATTGCATTGCACCTTTATAACTCTAATGGTTGTTCGAGATTAGCGCTCCAATTTGTTTATACATGCATACTTTCGGAGATTGATGGTTGAAATTATTTATTGTTTCACTATTTTTTTAATTTTGCTCTTACCTGTTGCGTTAAGGCGTTGGAACGAATGTTTCTCCCATTTGTTCAGCCTTTCTGGTTCAAAAAGGCTTAATATCGACTGTTAGACTGCTTAAAATGTCGTCATGTAGCTATACTAATATTCTTATAAGTAGAATTTGGAGCCTGGTTTCGAGAATCCACATGTACTTCAGAGAAATTGACCAAACTAAGTTCGAATTTTCACCGTCAGCACCGATTAACATGCTCAATATTTTTAGTGGAATGACGGCTGTTCGAGTTCGCTTACATATATTTGAGGCTTATTATTAATCATTCTGGAAAATTTGAGTGCAAATCCACAAAAGATAAGTGCGTGGTCCGAGTCGATATACATATTTCAAAAAAGGTCGATGGTTCTGGATGCAACCACATCAGCTATAACTAATTGCTGCATATATATAGACAATACAATTAAACAATAATTGATTGCGCGGGTGGTGGTAACAATTCTTTAAAGCTTGAAGTAAACACCAATTCCATTGTATTTAATCAGTCGTCGAACAACATAATAAAACTAACGCCACTCGCAACGCGTACATGCGTTGCGACTGGCGGTAGTTTTGTTATGTTGTTCGACGGCTGGTTAAATACAATGGTAACTGCTACATGGTCAATTTGAGTCAATCGTTGTCCGGGGGCTGGAAGACTCCATGTAGCGCAGCGACATTCACTACGTCTGAAGTTTGTGCTACCTAAATATAATCTATGTTTCACGCAACTATCCAACAGTCGCTGACCGTTATCGTTGCGAATCAAGCTTAAAGTGTACTTGCCACTTTAATGGAATTCTACTACGCTTAACCGCACAACTTTTACTTACTTTACTTTACTGCGGCTGACTCCTTTTGGAGGATAAGCCGGCTCCACATTTCATGGAGTTTCTTGGGAATTTGGTACAAGTGGTGTCCCCTCACCACTCGGCTTTTTGATCGAGGACGCACCTCTAGCCTTTGCACATCCAAGCGCAGTCTGCAAGGCAGCAGTAAGTTGCATGGTTGCCGGTGGCTGTTGAGAGCTCATTCGCCATTCGGAAGTACGGGGTACTGTCCAGGAGTCCATGTAATCCTGTGGCTGTTGAACCCTTTTGTGGCGGGGAACACACGCCGAGTCATGGTGCCGTCGTCGGGCTCATGTGGTATTTTATAGGAGATCCGATTGCCGGTCGCAAATCCACCACGCCCTGGTGACACCACAACTTTTGCATTCTTGTTAATCATAACAAAGACTATACCTAAACTTCTTGCTCTACTTAGTAAAGAGCTTAGGTCGGAGAAAGAAGCGTCCTTGCTTTCGTCTGTGCAACAATCGGTGGAAGCAAATGCAGATTTAACGAAAATGCATGGTTTCTCTCATCTATTCTAGTAAACGCCTTTAAGCGTGCTACACAATTTCTATTCAAACGAGTCCATTCAGTCGAACAAGCTTGAGCTCGTGAGATAAGTACAGTTCCGACTCACCGTTGCCTACCTTGCGAAAATTCCGAGGTACCAGAGGTTCGTAGCTAAAATTTTTTAGAAAAGGATGGTGCAAACAGTTATGTTATACTCGTAGGGTCCTGATTTTGAAACGAATCACATCAATTTATGATTCATTCAAAATGCGTACTAGATCTTCTTATTGCCAAATTTAGTAATGATCGCACATTAAGATTGTAGGAAATCCTAACCTATTTTTATAGATGTTATTTTACTTGAATTATTTTCGATATTTACGAATCCGACATTGGCTCAATGATTTTATCAAACTCCACCATATGCCTAGCGTCTAAAGAGCGTTATTGTTGGATTGAGAAGAGAAAATAAATTGAAAAGAGGCGGAATCGGTCATGAAAGTGTCTGTATTAGCCTTATTTCGCTTATCTACCTTTCGCGACTAGGAA
>JAQBSW010013640.1:0-13437 GCA_029291075.1 Eudiplozoon nipponicum | reverse complement strand
GAGGCGTATATAGTGCAAGAGATAGGACTAATATGTTTCACAACTTTTCTTTGTACAGCTTCTATCTTATTGGACAAACCCTTTTTTAATGGATTCCAAGTAGCGACAGCATATTCTAGTACCGGTCTAATCCATATTATATACATTTGAAGTTTTATATCATTTGATAAGATATTTCGATTTATTAGTGCCAATCTTTTCTTGGCACTGCCTACTATACTTTCAATATGTCTCTCAGTAGAAGCTGTTTAAAATTATAGAATCTGATGTGTTTTGCTTCGTAGTGTAATTAGTTTATTGTCTTCATTGGTGATCATTAATTAGTTTAGCATATTAATGAAATCGTTCTTTGACATTTATTGGAATTTAAGGTGGTATCCATCATATCAGTTATAAAATAAATCGATTTATGCTTTGTCTTTAAGTTAACCAAATTGTACCATAAAATGATCCGTTACTATAAGCGTCAGTAATGATTTTTCAAGAACAGTTTATACTTTTTTGGAGCTATGTGGATTTCAGTAATTGGCCCAACAAATTTCAACATAGCATTTGCACAATTAAGGATGTGAATATGTAGTTTATTTTACTTAAATATGCCGATCATGTGGAAGTAGTTTTCAATATTCATTGATTGAATAGCAGTACTCAGTATTACAACTGATTATGCCTCAATTGCATCTTCAACTGCTCAGCTGCTATCTACACTGCAATACAAACATAATGTAATCTAGCTTAAAAGAAATCCAAATAAAACTCGCTTAATAAAACGTGGTCCCGAATCTATCTCTGTTTTTTATATTGCAAAATATTCTTTAGACATGGAGATTATTGACTCGGTCAAACAGCATACATTTCATTTGCTAAGTTAATGTACTTATCTCTATATCTTAAACAAGTCAAGCCAAAACTTATTTATTAGCATGTTTGATCTGCTTTAAGACACAAAGTCATATTCTGTGAATCACTTTTGCAAATTTTATTTCCATTTTCATCCCTTCCACATTTGCCGCTTCCCATCTCGCTTCTTGATTTCTAAAGCGTTTCCTCCCCCATAATCAGAATTATCTAGAGCGACTTCTTCTTTTAAATTACGTAACCATAGGGCTCGGTCACCTCATAGTAGTTAACACTTTTGTTTAGAAGGTCTTAACTTGCCTTTCATTGTCGAATTCCTTTCATAGTCTTCATTCATACGTTACGTGCATTCGTAAATCCTCAATTCAGTCTACTCATACAACAAACATCTTAACTAAATCCTTCATTTTTTCAAAGCCACAATTGATTTCAACACACAATCAGCGGAGAAAAAACATCTACCTCACAATAAATTTAATAAAACAGTTATCAAGTACTTCTTCAATAGATTCAGCGTGGATAGGATTATCAGCATACATACAAATACAAATGAATATAACTTAGGTTAAGCCGATCATAGAAACACAACTGCAACTAGGAAACCAATTAAAAACGGTCTTTCAAACATGGAAGAAATTGTAAAATGAAAAGTGATTAAATATTTTGTTCGACAATGTCTAGCGTAAACGTTACTGTGGGTGACCGTTAATAGGACCAGAAAAAACATTGAGCAGCAAATGCCGTGACAGTTTATTAGTGTTTGTAGCGAGTGGGTGTCCAGAAGTCCCAGATATTTGCTCTGTTGTTCTTGTGCGTTGGCTAGTGCACTTACTTCTCACATAGATTCTCTTAGTATATGCACCGGACTAAGTAAAATTGTCGAAATAGGATGTTTTTGCTGCAGTTCGAAGACCTGGACTATTATTTTTAAAGATCTGCGGCAACACCTAGATGGATGGCGCACGTACAAATCTGAATAATAGATGATCGATTACGTGAATGAAGACTAACTGAATTAGAAACACAGCTTGGTATACGCAAGCAGAACAATCGGCATAGATGGTCATCTTAGCCCATGAAATTGACAGCAATTACACGTAGCGAGGAAAGCAGATAGGTTGTTTCGTGGTAATTGCATTGGTCTTATACAGGTGCAAATTCACACGCAATTGGTCAGCGGTAGTATTTCGCGTTCTCATTGGTCCAGCGTATTAAATTTTGAATTTAATGTAACGGCTCAGATAAATTTGCCGACATAATATCAAAATAAAATTCAAATTTTAATACGCTTAACCAATTGAAATGCGCACAATATCATTTAAATAATTGCAACTAACACATCCGGCTTCGACAATTCTACATATTTTGTTTTATCTACGCAAAGGAACACCAGCCAACGGACTGGAGAACAGAGCAAGTTTCTTGAATGACTTCCAGACGCCATCACACTGCAAATTATCATTAAATTTTACGGCATTTGCTGGCCAATTAATTTTAGCCGTTGCATGTATGATTGGATTATTGATTTCATGCTTATTTTAGGCTAATGGCTGTTAAATAAATTACAAATTTTATTTTGAATAAATTTACAAGATGTCGGCGACATAATTTGATCTGCACGAAGTTTTAGAAATAGTAATAGAATATCTTTATTTGGATTCAAACCACACATGTTCCTTTAAATAATAAAATTGGAAAATGTACAATATAAAAAGATATCACGTCACATAAATATGTTCAATTATTTGTACTGTCAATTTATAAGCACCAGAAAGTTCGGCTGTAAAGAGTGATAGATTCTTCAACAAAAATAGGAAAATTTAAGATATAATTCGGGTGCAACATTTTGCAAAAAAGGGAACCATGACTAATAATTGATTGTATCTATTGGTGATTAACATGATGATATAATGCATAACATTTCAGTTTTAATAATACAAAACTTGAAGATAGAATCTCGCGAAGTTATGCTGCTGAAAAACAATTAATCCTGTCTTTTATTTAACCATGAGAAAGTATTAACATAATCAAAATTAAAAATATCAGCAGGATTGAACACTTTTTCTAGTTCGGTAGATAAAAATTTAAAAGACATTTTAGATTGAGGCGTTTCTCTAAGCCCCTTTGGCAACTGATTCATTAAATAACTGGCTGGATGCCGCACATTGGAATTCTATTATCTCTATAAGCCTGTTGTGACGAATTTATCCGTTATCGTCGATGTAGCTTGTCTGCACGTCGCGTCTTTATTCAATATCTGTGTGTGAATTCTAGGAATTTTGATTACTCACATCAATTGAATTGTAACGGCTAAGACTAATTTGCCGACATTTTGTCAAAATGAAATTCAAATTTCATTACGCGGTACTAATTAAAAGAAGCAAAATTTGCCGTTAACCAATGGTGTGCGACCTTGAGCCTGCACAAATATATATGCACAGCACATTTCCATTCATCTTCACACTTGACACTTTTGCCCTGCGTGTCACACATGATTGTCTTCGCTTTCTCTACTTTACTGTTTACCTACACTTATTTCTGAACTTGAGTTAATAATGTTATGTCACCTAGTCATTTGGACTTCAGTCACGCCAATCTTCTTGTTGCTGCATAACTAGTCATACGTGATTGATTATCTATTAGTCAGACTTCCACCTGTGCCAACCACTACGGTGTTGCCGCAAATCTTCAACAAGACAATTCTGAGCCTTGGAACAGCAGCTCACCTCTCTGGTTTCGATAACTCTACTAATCTCGGGGCATCCACACGAAGCTACATTAGCCAATCAACCAGAGCTGGCCTCAAGTGTCCAGGAGTACTTCTAGACATAGCAACACTACCAACTTTCTTGTTGTTTTCCCTAAAAAGAGCCACCAATAATAACCGTCTCTCATCATCTCTTTGGTAACGTCTCACGACATTTACAGAATCAGAATTTTTGTAAACGCCCCGGCTGCAAGTTAATGCCTTGCGAGGTTACAAAGTAGTTAAATGCCGTAGATAATGAGAGAACTTTATGTCGGTGGCCCTTATAAGAACCGGAATTGCGTTCTCCACCAAATGGCAAGAATGTTTGGTAGTGTTGCAATATCGAGATTTACTTCTAGACATTCGAGGCCGGCTCTGGTTGACTGGCTGGATTTCCTTCGTTGTGGTGTCGAAACCAGGGAGGTGAGTTGCTGTGTGAATGCTCAGAATTGTCTTGTTGAAGTTCTGCGGCAACTCTGTGGTGGCTGACCCACGTAGAAGTCCGATTAATAGATAATCGAACCATATGACTAGTTGTGCAGCAACATGAAAATTGGCGTGACTGATATCCATGTGCCTAGGTGACACAGCGTAACTGATACTAGTCCAGAAGTCAGCGTAGGCAAACAATCAAATGTGATGTGAGACAGCAATCATCCGTGTTGCACAGCAGGAGATATCAAACGTGCTAATTGACAAGTATGGTAAATGTACCGTGCTTATATAGTTTTGTAAGCGTAAACTTGCACGCCATTGGTTAACGGCAAATTTTGTTCGTTTTAATTTGTAGCAAGTAATTAAAATTTAAATTTTATTTAGGCAATATGTTGGCGAATTGTTCTGTGCTGTTTTAGTTTGCATTTCTCTGGTTTGTTTTAATTATTAAAATCTGATCGTATATTCAAATATTTATGTTACATTAACAACGTAGAGCTACAATAATTGGCATAATTTGCCATATTGTATCTCGCAGAATATTTTACTTTGATACTCTAATCATGTATAGCTCTACACCTCGTAAAATTCATACATATATGCACAAAATAATCAATAAGCCGTGACTTGACCGGCATTTTCCGAAGATTTTAAAGTTATAGTTAATAGTGTATCTTTCGAAATATATTACATTTAAATGGAAACAATTGATTTTATGAGAGAATCTAGCTGGCAAATCTCGGGATCTGTTTATCCTGGACATGTTTGTTTGTCTAAACTTGATGGCGAGAAGCAGTATCTTATATGTCTTACAACATTTGGAAAAGTATTTTTTTTATTCTTCATGCGTTATAAAGATTTTACTATTTGCTCAAAAGTCCGTAAGATTTCACGAGGTTAATGCATTCGAAAGATCTGTAAGAATGTTTGATGCTTCTCAATCTATTCAAAGTTTAACATCCGCACAAATAGATGGAAAGAAAGATGTCCTTCTGGTTGGGACAAATAAAAGTTTACTAGCCTATGATCCTTTGAGTCAACTCGATGTTTATTTTAAGCAGGTAAATCTGGCATGAAATAACATAGAATTTCATTTTATGAGATATAGTTTACAGCCCAATATTGAACTTGATAAATTATGTGATATAATTTAGGTAATGTAGAGGCCCTTAGGTCACTACCATAAGGGGGTCTCTTGGATGCCAGGCCCGGAAAATCCATATATGCGGAATGATCATCTATCTTGGAACACTTAAGTTCCTCTGAACTATCTCTTAAGCTACAATCCTTAAGTCCGCTAGCCAACTGCTCTGTATCCTCAGTATTTAATAAACCAGACATGATATTATTAAATTACTTGTAATTTATATATTATATTAATTAAGTAAGCTTACCCGGATACGCTGATATCCACAAATTACTGAACTGGAATGATTGAGACCCAAAGCAAATTTGTGGTTCTTTTCGCTGATAATTAAAAACAAAACGACGAAAAGATTACAAAGTTTTATTCACAAAGAGTCGGAGATGGAACCACACAGTGACCCGCTTATGCAATTCAGAAACTCAGATCAAAACTCCCTCGTTTTCTTTTACAAGACAAGTCCAAAACTTCGACAATATGAACAAAAGAACTTCCAAAAAATTTTACAATATTTTTCAAAAATTACAATATTATTTTACGAAACCAGCGATAACATCAAATGTCCAAAAATAAAAATTGATTTATTTTTATATGAGAGGTTAATTACTGTCCGATAATTAATTTAACCTCTACATACTCCCTCATGTTTAAGATGATTAACCATACATGATGTAGACTTCATTCTTCGGTTTCTTGATGACTCTTCCAGACCGAGTTTCAACAAGTTGTGCTGGTACTTCACCAGATTTCATATTCATATCACATTGTTCTTGATTCTCAGCTGTCTTGGTTTTAATCTTTACTTCTTTACCATATTTATTCGACTCTTCATTTTTCTCACCAATTTCTGAGTCACATCTCGCCTCAATTTCTGGGTACTTCGGTGAATACTGTTCCCCAGTCTCCTCCTCCGTCCAAATAAACTGTGGAATACAGCGATCCAGTGTTACACATTCTATAGTGCCATTTACTTCTATAAATGCATTTTTCTCAGTCATATGATTGACTTTATATGGCCCCTTATAGAATGGAGTCAGACAATTCTGTCTGTTTCCGTTAGTTATGTATACATGCGATGCCAGCTTTAAATCTGAAGATACATAGCATTTGGACTTTGGACTTCTAGTTTTGGTTGGAGCTAAACGACTCATTTTATCTCTCAATGCTCCAACAAACCAATCTACTGCACTAGAGGCCCAATCGAGACAACTTGGAGCTTCTATTAGAAGATCTCCAGGTAACCTCAGTGGCTCTCCATAAACAAGTTCTGCTATGGATGTTCCTAACTGAACTCTGTATCTGTTTCGCATTGCCAACAAAACTATGGGCAAATCATGTATCCAACTAGATCCACCGGTGCAGCGTAATGCAGCCTTCAGCTCCCTGTGCAGTCTCTCAACCATCCCATTAGCTCTGGGATTATAAGCACATGTGTGTCTTACTTCTATCCCCATTGTATTCAATGATCTGATAAACAGTTCAGACATAAACTGACTACCACGATCAGTAGTTACCCTTACCTGTACACCATATCGCGATACCCAATTATGCAAGAACATAAGTAAGACCTCTTAAGTTGTCATGTCCTTCAGGATTGCTACCTCAAACTGACGACTGAACCGATCGACCATCGTGAGTAAATAATTTTGGTCAGAAATCTCAGACATTTCTATTATATCAATATGAACATGCCTGAACCGACCCGCTGGTATACCAATCGTTTTAATTTCAGTTTTGGTATGACGCCAAACTTTACAAGTTTGACACCGGGCATATGTTCTTACCTAGGCTCTTATGTCTTTCGACATCTTTGGCCATACATATCTATCAGTGACCATCCTGATAGTTGCCTTAATGGAAGGATGACTGAATTCATGTAGCTGCTGAATTACCTTATACCTTAATTCTAGCGGTACATAAGGTCTAGGTTGGCTCCTGGAGATTTCACATAATACCCACTTATCTCCAATCTTCCTGCGTGTATATGCAGGATTCTTTTCCAACACAGCTACTAAAGGATCAAGACCTTGTGCTTCCATCAATTGCTGGACGAAATCATTAGAAGATACAATAGAGCATACGAGTGACTCCGAACGAATCATATCTTCATCTAATACGTCTGGTCTACTGAGAGCATCTGCCACCACATTTCCTGAGATATGAGTAATGATGAAATAAAATTCTGTGAGTCGGGTTATTTGTGAATTCACCCGCCGAGAATAATTTAGCCTGTTTGCTTTCCCAAGGATACTCAACAACGGTTTATGATCAGTTAATATCATAAACTGATGTCCATCTAGGTAGTGCTCAAAATGCAACACTGCAGAATAAGCTGCTAGTAGCTCCTTTCCAAGCGTATCATATCGCTTCTCGCGATCTTGGAGTTTCCGACTATAGAATCCAATCGGCTTGACTATACCATTTTCCCGTTGATGTAACACTGCTCCTATGGCTACATCAGAAGCATCTGTGACCAGCTCAAACGGCTTAGTCCAATCCACAGGTGCTAATGTGGTTATTTGGCTTAACAGATCTTTAGCCCTCTGGAATTTTTCCTTGTCGTCTTGGCTAAAATTAATAGGCCAGAACTTCTTGATCGTGCTCCGTTCACGAACTAAATGTCGAGTTAGCGACCCCAAAATTCCAGCTAAACCTGGTATGAACCGACGATAGTAGCTAATCATGCCCAAAAATCTACGCAACTGGCGTACAGTTCTAGGTTCTGGCACATCCTTGATTGCTTGTACCTTGTCTTCCAAGGGCTTGATTCCATCCTTGGAAATGGTGTGTCCAAGATATTTTACGGTAGAGCAACCAATCCTACTCTTTTCTGGTTTCACTACCAATCCATAATGTTTCAGCTTAGACAAAACGATGTCCAAATGCTCCCGGTGTTCCTCCCTAGATTGACTATATATAATGATGTCATCTATATACACTCTAGCAAATGAACAGTCTTGAAGAACTTCCTCTGTCAGACGCTGGAATGTCTGACTTGCATTCTTCAACCCAAAAGGCATACATAAGAATTCATGCGATCCTCCTCCAGGGAATCGCACTGCTGTGAGCGGTATAGATTCTGCCTCCACAGGTACTTGATAGTACGCCTTCTGCAGATCTAACGTTGTATATACCTCATACCCCATTACATCCCTGAGCGAAGTACTCTGGTTCGGTAGAGGATACGAATCGCCTTTCGTTACCGAATTCAATAGAGGATAGTTACCACAAACCTTCCATTGACCTGGTTCAGGTTTGGGAACAACCACTATTGGAGATGCAATATTGGAATTTGAACGCCTACAAATTCCTTCTTCTCTCAACCGCTTAAATTCTTCAATAGCAACCTGCTGCTTATGTTGTGCTAACGGTTGAGCCTTCGGCGAACAAGGTAGTGGTTCCACCAACTCGATTTGGTGTTCTATGCCTGTCTTTAAACCCTTGCGTTTAGCATTGAATGGCAGAAACACGGCCAGGTGTTTCTCGATGACATCCGCCAAGTCATCGGCGACGACGGGTCTGGGTAGTCTCACTGACCTAATTACTGAGGTCCCAATCTCAGCATAAGTCACTATCCCAGTGCTTTGTCCAATGGTCTTAGATTTGAGATCTAAAGCGAGATTAAAATGGATCAAAAGGTCCATCCCAATGATGTTATCCTTTATATCAGCGACCAGAAAATTCCACGTAAATGGAGATTTCTGCCCCAATGTCACTGACAATTCTTTAACTCCCTTAACCTCAATTGGACTTCCATTAGCAGCCCATAGTTGGTAATCTAATGTGGGGCTATCAATTTCCACCACATCAGATCGAACTATGCTCACCTCTGCACCCGTGTCTATTAAGAAATTTAAGCCACTAAGTTCATCAGTTATAACGAACTTATTGTTGCTATAACCAGCAACCTCTTTAAGATTATCTGCCAGCCGAAATCTAACAGACTTACGGACTGTATTACTGCGCGTCTCTTCCATCGAAGCTTCCGAACCTAACTTCGATGATTTTAGTATGCCACGAATATGCATACCTTGGAGCCTTGCATGCGCAACCCCCCTACGGCTCCTATTAGCGGGGGCTCCATTAGTTTTCCGGCAGCTTCGACCAGGCTACAGGAAGACTACTTCCTTTCCATCGGGGACCACCCAACTTTGGAAACGTGCATCCCCCTCCTGACATTTTCCAAACTCGGCATATTTACGATGCGATATGCACCACTCGCGTGGTCCTTGTACACCCTCACGCGATTCGCCTCTCCAATGCTTGGAATTTGAACGTTGACTCCGAGAATTTACCCTACTTCTGTTGGAACTTTCCTTATTGCTTTTTATCCAACCCACATCCCTGCGGAGGGTACTTAATTCATTCTCTATGGTCAGGAGTCTCTCTGAGAGATGTCTGAGTTGCTGCTCCAAGCGTGAATCTGCGGTTACTGCATACACCTTAGGTTCCTTCTGACGGTACACTTTGTCCAACCCTTTGAGCTTCTTGGGCCACTCTAGTTCCAATGTATCATATACATCCAAGGTGGCTCTAGTCTAGCAGGCAATTCTGCTACAAATATACTATTTAAAACTTCCTCAGATATATCAAGCCCGATGGATTTTGAAATAAGTCTGTCATAAAATTCAGATGGAAGTAGATTTCCCATCTTTGCCTGACGTAATAAGTCAGTCATCCGTTCAATCCTCTCGGGTTGATATCGTCCATGGAGTTCTTCTACTAGAAGCTCAAATGCATTTTCTGGTTCGTTCTCAGTAACAAAATTCCTGAATCTAAACAGATTCTTTTTTAGTGGCTCAGGTAAGCACCACCAGGCCGAGGCAAACCTTTCTATAGGGTCGATCATCCGTTTTAGTTTAAAATAAAATTTTGCTTCTTCGACCCATTCAGAATGGTTGTCTGGTCTGTACATGGTGAGCTTAACATTGCTATCCATAGAATTGCGGCAAAAACGATCATCTACATCATATCTTTCCGCATAAAGGATCCTGGCGCGGTCGCTATTTTTTGTAGAGGCCCTTAGGTCACTACCATAAGGGGTTCTCTTGGATGCCAGGCCCGGAAAATCCATATATGCGGAATGATCATCTATCTTGGAACACTTAAGTTCCTCTGAACTATCTCTTAAGCTACAATCCTTAAGTCCGCTAGCCAACTGCTCTGTATCCTCAGTATTTAATAAACCAGACATGATATTATTAAATTATTTGTAATTTATATATTATATTAATTAAGTAAGCTTACCCGGATACGCTGATGTCCACAAATTACTGAACTGGAATGATTGAGACCTTAAAACTAGTATTAACTTAAAATACCCAAAGCCAATTTGTGGTCCTTTTCGCTGATAATTAAAAACAACAAAATGAAGAGAAGATTACAAAGTTTTATTCACAAAGGATCGGAGATGGAACCACGCAGTGTCCCGCTTATGCAATTCAGAAACCCAGATCAAAACTCTCTCATTTTCTTCCACAAGACAAGTCCAAAACTTCGACAATATGAACAAAAGAACTTTCAAAAAATTTTACAATATTTTTCAAAAATTACAATATTGTTTTACGAAACCAGCGATAACATCAAATGTCCAAAAATAAAAATTGATTTATTTTTATATGAGAGGTTAATTTCTGTCCGATAATTAATTTAACCTCTACAAAGCCATGTTGACATAAATCAAAATCAGCCGGCAACATACATTCTAAATGATCTAGTATCAATCGTTCTATTATCTTAAAAAACGAAGGGATAATAGAGATTAATCTATAATCACTGGCGCACGTTGGCTTACTAACATTTGGCAACGGCTTAGCTACTATCGTTAGTATATCGATTGGTAATTTCCCATTCTTCAAAATTCCACTTATAAATTTGCAGAGCACATTCCTAAAAGTTAAGGGTAATTGAAGCAGGTTATCAATCGAAATACCAAAGTGATCTTTTTGCTTTTTTGATTTGATTTTTAACATTAATTTTATCAATTCATCACTGTCAATAACAAGTCCTGATTCCTGGTCTCCAAAAGGATCAGGTAGTTTCATAAAATTTCTTTCATTCTTTGGATAATATATCAAATTGCCAAATACTTCATCCAATTCACAGAGAAATTCATACTCAGTTTTATCCACAGGTATTATAAGCTTTAACTTTTCCTTATATTTACTGTAATCTGTGAGGAGTTTGTATCCCAGTCTAGGATTACTGTTCATTTTGGCCAAAATAATTCGTTCTGATCCTTGACGGATTATCAGCAGTGATGAATTAATTTCTTTATCAATCAAATCTAACCTCATTTGTTTAATACTATTGATAAGACTACACTTCATTATATTATCTCGTTTAATTTTTAGTTTACATAATTTCCTATTGATTCGTTTCGGTATAATATCCGCAAACGTAGATGCCTGAAATAAAACAGATAATAACGTTGAAAGAGAAGAAACAAATTCGTCCGTAATCGTGATATAAAAACATTCACAATCGATTAGTATTTTTAACTATCTAAAAAGATTCCAGTTGATTCTGGAACATTGCACGTGTGCATTTTCAAAATTAAGTTTCTGTGTTTTACTACTCAAGATGTTCCATTGTAAAATTTGTTTGTGATCCAATTCTTTGAAATAGTTTACAACATCATAACTGTGTGATTTCACCGTTTCAATTTCTAAGTATACATGATCTAAGCATAGCGAAACTCTAGTTGATTCATTTATAACCTGCTTGAGATCATGATTAGAAAAAAATGGATTATTTCACAGTCATGTAACTTATTAAAATCACCTACCACCACATTATAGCCATGACAGTCAATAATAGATTGAAAAGAATTGGTAAATATTTGATTATCATATAAAGTAGCATACGGCGGTCTGAAAACCTCTAATCTTAAATTTGAGGACACCAGCAAGTTAGCGCAAGACATGGCAGGTATGAATTTAGCAGATGTGAATGAAAATACAAGTTTATCAGATTCTATTGTAAACTCTAGGACTACACACAATCTGGCATCTATGGGGTTCTAAGACACGAATAGGTTAGGAGCCTCTACACACCGTGCTTATATATGTAGAGGCCCCATCCTATTCGAGTCTGAGAGCCCCATAGATGCCAGATCGCTTGAAGTCCTAAAATTTACAGTTGAGTCTGATATGCTTATATTTCCATTCACATCTGCTAGATTCAAATCCGCAATATCCTGCACTAACCTACTTGTGTCCTCAAATTTAATATTAGCTTCCATATCTAGTTAGATTAATAATTGAATCGACACTTAATGTTAGGCAATCGGAATGCGAAAATTGTATCGATAAAATTCCCGAACAAATAATCTGGAAGAAGATATCCGTGAACAACAGAATTATCAAATTACCTGTTCCAGAACGTCCCTTCTATGTGTGCTTCAATAACAAAATATACAACAATCATAGCAGAAACGTATTTTTAATATGTATCCGTTTTACTAGAGAAAAATGTTAAAATTGCAGCGGACCAAAAGATGTTATGACCAGTCGAGGTGCGAGACACTCAAAAAACTGAAAATGGCGCACAATTCAAAGTCAAGTATTTAAACAAAGAATGTTCTGGAAAATAAAAAGAAAAAATTCTTTTTAAATAAAATTCGTTACAATCAGCCATGGTGGTTTAAGTATATCAACTAATGTTATTTTACATTTGGCGGAGGATTTATCTTCCTCCACATACACTTGTGCAAATGCAAGTTAGCACGCCATTGGTTAACAGCAAATTTTGCTTGTTTTAATGAGTACCACGTAAATGAAATTTGAATTTCATTTGGACAATATGTCGGCGAATTGATCTGAGTCGTTGTAATCACATTCTCCGAAACCATAAAATTTGCAGTGATACAAACTGTGGAGGAAGTTAAATCTTCCGCCTTATGTAAAATAACATTGACTGATAAATTTAAATCACCATGGCTGATTGTAACGAATTTTATTTGAAAAGAATTTTTCCTTCTATTTTCTAGAACATTCTTTGTTTAAATACTTGATTTTGAATTGTGCGCCATTTTCAGTTTTTCGAGTGTCTCGCTCCTTGACTGGTCTTGTTAATTTTGGTCTGCTTTTGTTCTAATATAATATAATATTGAAAGAATCGTTCTGGAACAGGTAATTTGATTCATTCTGTTGTTCACGTATATCTCTTTCCAGATTATTTGTTCGGGAATAATACGGTCCTACTTTCGCATTCCGATTGCCTAACATTAAGTGTCGATTTAATTGTTATA
>JAQBSW010013639.1:0-13444 GCA_029291075.1 Eudiplozoon nipponicum | reverse complement strand
AGAGGTCCTTTAAAATCGATAGATAACCGCTCAAACGGTTGGGTAGCTTTGATTAATTGGCCTTGAATTGCCGAAGGAAATCTGGGCTTGATTTCAGAGCACACTTCACACCTCAAGGTCATTTTTCGAATTTCATCAATAGAATATGGTAAATTACGAGATTTCACAAAGTGGAGCATACGAGAAATTCCAGGATGACAAAGAGAATCATGTGTTTGTTTTAAATCCAGTCCATTTAGAAGCGCACCACAACAGGATCGACTTAGTGCATCTGCTGCTTTGTTATCTTTTTCGGGTCTATAGACAACATCGAAGCTGTAAGGTGATAATTCCATTTTCCAGCGCAAAATTTTATCGTTCTTCACTCTTCCGCGATTTTGATTGCCAAAAATAAAGGAAACAGATCTTTGATCAGTGACAAGTTTGAAATGATTACCCAAAAGTAAATGCCTCCATTTTCGAATAGCTTCAACCACGGCATAGGCTTCTTTTTCAACAGCTGAGTGATGTTTTTCAAATGGCGTCAACGTCCGAGAGAAAAACGCCACAGGTCTTCCATCTTGGTTCAAAGTGGCAGCAATAGCTACGTTCGAAGCATCAGTTTCGACGACAAACGGAATATCACAACGAATAGAAGCTAAAGTTGCTACGGCTAATTCTTTTTTAAGATCATCGAAATTCTGTTTCACAGAGACGGGCAGGGAAAAGTTCGATTATGAACGGAAATTGAGTGAATTTTATCGGAGAAAGTTAAATCTGGGTAGGATGAAGCGTCAAAACCACTGGGCGGTGATTCTTAGAGCGACATACCTTTTGAAAATGTCCTTTGTTTCCACAACTTTTACAGAAGGCGTTTCTGGGCGGACATTTCCATCTTAAATGATAATCGTACCCACAAAAGTCACATTTTTGTTTAACAGCAGCAACAAGATTATCTGTAGATTTATCGGAGGTTGATGAAGGACAGAGTGGCTGAACTGTTGCAGTGTGTGCAGAATTCAAACAGTTTTGATATGATAATGATTGCTTTTCCGCCATTTCGAGACCACGTGCTTGATCAAAAGCCGCTTGAAAATTAAGTGAGTTGTGTTCTAAGAGACGTTGTCTGATTGAATTGGACTGGATTCCATTAATGAAGGCATCGATACCAATGATTCCATTGTTTTGCTGCATCTGGTGCACTAGGTTCAACATCAAATCTTTCTGGCGTTCCATGATTGGGTTATATGATGAATAAATTGTTCTGAATCACAGTAACAAGCACAGCAAACGGGCAGAATTATTAGACAAGTCAGAAGAAAGAGTTGCCTAAAATATTAGGCTTTATTCATCATATAATGCAGATATACATGCTAAAAGGCAAAACAAAACATGTTAGTATACGAACGGTGTGAATATAAATGTGTGTACAAATAAACAATCATATCAATTTGCAATATCAGTTTCGCAAAGATCCGATTGATTCCCATTTCCAAGTAAGCATCGAGTTTGTCTTTGTGTTGGCTGGGTGCTGATTCGTTCCTTTCTTCCGAAGACTTCAACATCGTTCATACTAACCACTGAAAATGAGGTATGAAATAATCTTTGTTGTCTGGCTACGTTTCGGAACTCAAATTCTCATTCTCTCTCTCTCTCTATATATATATATATACTCTAGACTATCGTATATAATTAATTTTATAAGTTGGTTGACTTTGGAGCACGCATATTATTAGTTATTGTATACTTTTTTTGTAAGTTACCTTATACTTTGCCCTTACTTTCTCTCTATACTTGGTCTTGACCTAAGCGTCGCTCTGGTTCTAACTCTTTTTCTCTCTATGTAACTTTCATTGCACCCTACGCACATTTCCGTGACATCGCAACAGTACAGTTGTACCACACATATTCTCCCCCTCCAATTAACATTACATACTTGATGAGATCCCGTATACCGGGAATTTGAGGTAAGGGATGGGTCTGCCATTTTCGGTATATATATATATATATATATATATATATATATATATATTTGTTGAGTGGGTGTTTTCATGTACTCCATGCATATGCATATATAGAGTTTAGTTACTGAGACCATCCTTTGTTTCAAACCATAATTGCGTCAAAAATTAAAATATAGTTAGTTCTGTATTGGAACGAGATTACCACATTTGATTGAATCTGTTATTGTGAGCATTTTACTGTGTGTGTGATCAGAGGCTTGATGATGGCACGAGAAATACCGTTTCGAAACGTAGTCAGTTATCCAAGATTATTTTGTACCTCATTTCCGGTGGTTAGTATGAATGATGTTGAAACCTTCGGAAGAAAGGGACGAATCAGCATCCAGTCAACTCGTAGAAGAACTAGATGCGTACTTAGAAATGGGATCAATCAGATCTTTGCGAAACTGATAGTTCAAATCTACTACCCACGAAAGAAAATCAGGGATACTCTAAATTTGACGATCGCACTGCGCAACTTGGTAGAACATAATAAGACAATTGTTTTTACCTGTAAGCTCTTTTTACTTATGACAGTTGTTCTTACTCAAGGAGCATATTCTAATTAGATTCGCCGATCTTCCGATTCGTATTTCATGATCTGTTGTAGGTTTGCGTATACCGATATTTCTTCAACAATATGATATATTAAACAGGTCAAGCACGTGGCAATAACGCGTGTATTTGTTCGTTTCTTTCTTCGAATTATCATGAATTTTTGAAAACTTCTAAATACGTGTAGAATTTGGGCTTTTATTCGTTGCATGCTATGACTCAACTTCGCTAATTTAGAAAGCTTTTTATATAATTATTTTATGATATATTCAATTTTTTCTTTAATTCGTATGCTTATGTGTGAATTTGCTATTAATTATTTTTCTATTGGATATTTGTTTACATTACCTAATTTCCATTGCTCATGCCCAGAATCTTGGTGAGATAATTCAACGCGATTTCTTTCCCGATTTGGCGTTTGCCAAAGACGCAGATCTAGCCAAAAAGTCAGCGAGTGGAATTGGTAATAGTTTGCCGACAGTCAATCCAGAAGGCCCAAAATTGCCAAGACTCAATGCATATCTTGCTAATACCACCACTGAGGATAATGCTTCTTTCTCAGAGTTGATTGAGGAAAGTGAAAAACGGGCGGCTGCAAAATTGGCTCCGTTCTTTCGGAAGCCGAATACCAAAATAGACGTGAGTCATCATTGCATTTCATTTGCCATTAGTGGAAAATGTTTGATATTTATTTCTATAGTTATTGAGCGTTTGTGTGGACTAACTGCTTTGCTAAAGTAATATATATTTTGGTTAGTGAAAATATTGTAATTCATTATCTGTATTACATTTATACAGTTAATGTTCTTGCTTATAATTTGGACTATTTTTTATATTTGTAAGATCATTTGCATTACTTTGTGATGCTAATTCGATTATTACAAATTTTGACCGAAAGCCTAAGATAGAGCCGAATTGTGCTATGATGCAACTCTACAACGAATTCGACTACCTTGGATATCTTGTGACACAGCGCGGATCGGGTTCCAACCAGATTCTAAGACATTAGCCCTGCTGAACCTGCCATTCGAAACCGCGAAAGCTAATCTGAAATCTTTACAAAGTTTGTCTAACGAAATCGTCCAAGGTCTGCTGGACAAGCATATCGTCGGTAATTCGTTATGCAGCTGAAGCATAACAAATGGTTGCCTATAACTGCCACCGTATTGGTGATTTTTTTTATCGATTACGACAATTTGTTTCGTTTATGTAACTGGCTGCTAAACACACAGAATCTTTAATTAAAAGCAAAATCTACGGGTCGCCATTTCGTGTGCTTTTCTAGCCACATATTGTTATGAAACACCAAATTCCCAAGAAACTCCATGAAATGTCACTGGAGCCGGCTTATCCTCCAAAAGGAGTCAGCCGCAGTAAAGTAAAGTAAGTAAGTATGAAACACCGATTGTGTTAACTGAGAGGTCTGTCTGCATATTCTGTTTGTCATGGAACCGAAACAATTCAAGTGGGAGGCTCTAACAGCCGACGGATTAGACCTGCGCGGTCGCGACTGTATTCAGTTTTTCTTTGTATTTCATATTTGATAGTTCTGCATCATACCATAAATTGTCAAGAAACATTAGAATAGGCCAGTTTTCGATTGTCTCGCGATACACAGAGCTCGGCGCGGCGCATGGTTTATTCTAGCGTAAAAGTTGAGACTCGGCTTGTACAACTATTCGTAATGTTGGTCAATTGATCGAAAGCCAGTAGGATTTTCCAGTCTGCTGCAATTTTCAAGCTCACTTAGTCTGTTGAGAGGATTGCTTGTTTTTCCTTATGAACTGAGATTCAGTTGTTACTAATAAAAAACAAATTGCCGATCAGTTTTTTCGGCTCTCATCGATGTGCCATATACCTCGCATGTGGCGTAAAAATGTTGGTTGTTTTGTGTTTGGCAATGAATCGGAAACTTGCTTAAGAATGTAATTCACCATGTGGTTTATGCTGTTTTCTTGAATGATTGGAACTGCAAATAAAATTTGCCGGTGGTTTTGAGGCCATGTACAATTAATCCGTTACCAGTTATTTTATCACACGGAGTAGAACTCTCAATGCTCAGAAACGTTCAGATACTTTTTGAGATCTGCGATAATCTGATGTTGTTCAAATAACAAGAGTTCCTATCTTCCTTAGTAACACTGTAAGCGCCGGCAAACATTTAGTAATAGTTAAAGGCATGATTTTCTAAGAATGTTTGCTTGCTAATTTTTCTACCCTGTATTCGAATGTAAGTTTTTTGAGCATATATATTTATATATATAAATCATTCTGTGATAAAATTCATTTGTTTCTTTTAAATAAAATATGCTTTGAACCAGCTTTTGTATTAGAATACTGATTGTGCGTCACATGTAGTTGTCTCCTTGTTATTTGTTTTTCGTTTGGTTTTGTTCATGCAGTGCACTTTGGATATACACTTCCATGTTTGCAGCAAGTTATAATAATCTTTCTACCGTACTAGTTTAGCCAGGTACTTGCACTGTTTCCATTTTAATATTTTCTGGTTCTTGATTTTTTATCATTATCTTTTTTATGGCGGTTGGTTGTATATATATATATATATATATATATATATATATATATATATATATATATATATATATATATATATAAACCGAGTCAGAATTTGTTACCACCACATAATCAAATGTAAATCCAGGATATATATAAGTGAAGATTGTAAAATGAAGTTTAGTAGTATCGAAATAAATAGTCATTATCCACTTTGCTATTAATGGGTTTTCTTCCAAATTAGAAATATATTTTGTAATATTCGAAGACAAGTGGACATAAAAAGAATATATATATATATATAATATAAATTCTGACATGTGCCCAATAATGACGAAACCGGCCTATTTGATGGTTTGTATTTGTATTCCTATGCTGTTTGCTTCATACTGAAAATGTGAATATAATAAACTCTTATTATAATCAAGGTTGCGGTCTTGATATAAACACCTGACCCATATATTACTTACATATGTCATTATAAACTAAGAATTGTATAGTGTAGAAAAGGCAATTCATCCAGTAGACCGGTTTCGTCCTTATTGGGAACTCATCAAGTACTGGCCAGAATTTGCCGCCAGGTTCGAGTCCTTTCCGCGGCATATTCTGGCCAGCACATGATGAGTTCCCAATAAGGACGAAACCGGTCTACTGGATGAATTGCCTTTTCTACACTATACAATTCTTAGTTTATACTGACATATGTAAGTAATTAATGGGTCAGGTGTTTATATCAAGACCGCAACCTTGATTATAATAATTGTTATCACCACCCGCGCAACCAATGTTCGTTTAATAATAAACTCTTGCCATAATACTTTTATTCATTAATGATTCCACATATGGCATAGTGTTTCTTCTATAATACAAAACAAGGGATGATCCTTGAGGTGATGCACAATTGGCTTTACTTGAAGGGAAGACTGCCCACACAACATAAGTTGATATATAAAGCTGAAAATTACTTGTATTACACAATTTGGTTGGCGCAGTGAACAAGTTGTAAGAATCAGAAGAAATGTGCCACGTGTCAAGCTCTATTCACAACAAAAAAAGTTTACTTTATGAATTTAATTTGCTTTCTTATACAATGCTTTATCGTTATCTGGACAGCAATATAAACTCCTTTAGTAACTGATGGTTCGCTGTCATTTAGCCACAAGACAAATAAAATGTCAAATTATTTTTTTTAAATTTTAATCATAAGAAACAAAAAAAAACAATAATTGGAAAAAAGCCAAAAATTGCTGATGGAGAGTGATTTATGCAGGTTAGTATCTAATTCAGATGGAAATACTTTCGTAGATAACACGCGGAAATGAATCAACCATTATGGCCAAGTCGGCTTTCAGACAAGGCCATATCAGCAATACAGATTTCTTGCGGATTTCACTGTGTCGCTTCATAAAAAACGACAGAACCCCACAATTAATTTTGCCTTATTAAAAAGTTACTAAGAAAATTAAGATAATTCTATTAGAAGTCTGCAACAATATCGCTACTGAGCTTGGTTCAATGCCATGTCGCTTAATGTTTAAAAACAAGCGCGAGTCTTAGTTTTTTCTGACAAAACACGCATAATCGAATTCTGCCATCATACTTTATTTAAGTATATATTTTTTAAATATTTATTTGTTTCTGTTTGGGAGTGCTGAGCGTATTCAGTTGGAGTTTATAAGACTTTAGTCATATGTGCAAAGATTTAATTGAAATAGTCTTCATAAATTATCAATTAAAATTTAGTTTTGGTGTTGTAAGTGTCTAGAATTGTCTTTTCTATGTTTTGTACAGACTGCTCTTCCAAATACACCAAATTGCCTAGCTATCGAAGCTGCAGACAGTACTGGCCGCCAATTGAATGACAAATACTTCACAGCAAGTAAGTCGACTGATTCTGAACTTGATTTTGTACCGACCGACGGCGCACTTGTTGAAAAGAAGACTAAAGAGGATTCCGTTGACGAGTTGGTGAGTTCACGCCAACTGATCACTAGCAACAATGCCGTTCACTTTCCTCCGGAGGTTGCGCCGCTTACCAAGGATGAATTAGTTGACTTGTTCTCTAAAGAGCCAAAGATTAACTTGAAGAATACGCGTTTCAAACGACCGATTGGTGAGGCGCCATTAAGTCACCGGAAGATGGCTAGCTTCGCCGCTGGAAAGACCCTTTTAAAAAGGGTAACATATAATGTTGATTTGACATTTTATATAATAACATAAGTATTCCAGTCGTGATAATTAGTACGACTATAGTCAATTACACCCATTGAACTGCTTCCGTGATATTTACTATATCATCTTCATCATCAATAACGTTACATAAGAATAAAATATTAATGACTAATTGCCACACATAGTTTTGCGTTATTTGTATAAGGATCCTAAATTCCAAATTCCTAGTGAGAGATGGTACTTTGTTAGCCAAGTCTATTTTCATTAGCCTATGTACTTCGAGAAGCTATTGAGAAGCGTAAATAGTATATTTCAATGAATCATACTTGGACACATGATTGCACCAACGTCAAACTTCAATCTTTAGTTATGGAGTCTGACGGAATGGTGAAGACAATTGATAACGCTTTCCCATTAGTACCATAATCGGATTTCCTCAAATATTTGCAAAACGATCTGATTTTGCTTATTCGCGATTGATCCAATGGCTGTTATAACTAACGGTTAACTGGAGCTTTTCAGTGGAAAACTAAGTTCTCTCCTAATATGTGTTTGTATGTATGTTTTCATTTCTACATGTATAAATAAAAACGGCTCAGAAATACGTTCTCGTATGGAAACTGATCCTTCATTGCCGCATAACCATATCGATCAAAACTATTTGTGAGTTGAAAGGAAACACGACTGCTTCTTCCCAAGGTTTTGTTACTTTTGAATGATGGGCCTCACAAAGATGACGAGTACAATCTGTCCGAAGCATCACATTTTGAGGTGCCGAAATTTGCTTTAATAAATTTAGCTCGACATAACATTCCGTTGCTAACGATTTGAAAACAAAAACTTTTGGTGAGCAGCTATCACCACAGAAAGGTTTGTAATTAGATTAGAGTATATATATATATATATATATATATATATATATATATATATATATATATATATATATATATAAGGGTGCTTCCAGTATTATGCGTGCTAAGGTATATTTAGGATTGCCAGTACATGTATACAATGTCTAGCTTTTTCGGTAACGTTGATATATATATATATATATATACATATATATATATATATATATATATATATATATATTTAAATGGTTGTTTATATTGTTTTGTAATTGTGCGTTTATTCAGTTCAGGATTTGGCAATCATATACGTTAAGCGTTCATATTTCGAATTTGGTTTACGACCATTATTAATATCGTTCATAATTACCAAAGAAGAAGCCCTTTGTATACTAAATTCTATAAATTTAATAAGTCAACTTGAGGCTCATTGTGCAGTTCTATTTCGCAAAAGTTAACATAGACATGATTTTATCATTTACATGATTATCGCTTCACAGTTATCCGTGGTGATTGCAAATTATTATATTTATATACTGAATCGTTGGCACTCGGTATAGAAATAGTTACTATAACTACCAGCCTTCTGGAAGGATAAGCGAAAACAAGCCACATCAGATGAATTTGAAATTTGTGTCGCCGGGGCGTAAGGTCTATTATACAATTCTAGAGATAAACTAGTGCTTAGATAACGACGGTGAAATCTGAAAACCTTTTATCATTGTCCCGTTATTATTCGATTGGTCTTTGTTCTGACTAGAAGTTCTATAAAGCCGTTCTCATACGCACGTGTTCTAGAGATAAGATGGTGAGAAGCGACTGATGACGCTACTTCCATTGTAAAGAAGCAGAGCAGTCTGCATCCGCACTGTTGGTTCTAGTATGTTGTTTAAACTGAAGGATTTTTATTTATTGGCTTTTGCCTCGCGAGCTAACCAGTCTGCTGAGAATGATAAGTTGCGAAAACGCTGTGTCACCATTGCCTTTTTTAAAGAAGCTAAAATAGATTGTGGCCCACCATAGCATGTCTCTATCGGGTCACACACAGGAAAAGTCATTACTTGCGTTCCATTCCAAGGGTGAGACAACCAGGCATAATTTTCTCATTGTCTTATCTGCTGCTGGACCAAAAGCCTACGTTAACTTGGGAACTATAACATCTTGTTTGATCTATGCTGTGTTTAGCTTATCCAATTTGGTTGTGTGGATCGTGAACGAATGCGTACCAGCTCTCTGCTACATTTTGCTAAGAACAGCCACAACATTTTTTGCCCCTGGTCTTGAGATGCGTTTGTGCATCCTAGTGATTAACTTTGATTTCAACGCCAAACAAGATTTTAAGACTTGAGGAATCAGAGTGGTAGGAAGGTGAACACTTGTTGAAAATTGCTTTAAGTAGAGAATCAGGCTATCTAATAATTTCATTAGTCTTATTCTGGACCCGATGAACGCGCTCGGCACCATGTTATAGTTGTGCGGCTAGAACGAAATAAATGTCTGGCTAAATTATTATCTAGTATTTTGGATGTCTAATTGATATAGTGACTGACTAGTTAATCAATAAAATGTAATTTTCGGATTTATTTTTAGAACATCCACGTAAACTTCGCCATAAACGGATGTTATGTATACCTGTGAAGCTTTTGAGTATTTTTTATACATTTTTGTATGGTTATTTAATTATATCGCGGAGAATCTGGTTATACTTGATGTGCTTTATTTTGTTCACTCCCTTTATGAACCTTATAAACTGTTAATTAGGTTTTCTATTTCAACTTCGGATTATAGTTATATTGCGTGTACTTTATTTAGTTCTTCTGTTGTTAGATCACCCAACATGTCGTTGCCAGAGAGAGAGAGAGATGTTTGTGTTTTGTATTTTACGCCTTGTGACGTTATAATGTGTGTTTTTGAGAAATATTGCCTCCTAGATTTACAAAATGGGACTATATAAGCCAGCAACACCTTACTTTTTTAGTCTCTAAATCATATTTTTATAGTTGTTACTTTATCAATGCCGCGTTTTGCGTACGCGGGTAATAGCTGTACACGGGCAGTTACACAAAGATCTGATTTGTCACTATTTCCAATTTTGTTTTGTCTTTGATCGGGTTGACTCATTTTTACTTCAATTGGAAATGCGGTTCTATCACATCTTTGTTTACTGGCCTGTCACTATTTCCAATTTTGTTTTGTCTTTGATCGGGTTGACTCATTTTTACTTCAATTGGAAATGCGGTTCTAACAAAGATGTGATAGAACCGCATTTCCAATTGAAGTAAAAATGAGTCAACCCGATCAAAGACAAAACAAAATTGGAAATAGTGACAAATCGGATCTTTGTGTAACTGCCCGTGTACAGCTATTACCCGCGTACGCAAAACGCGGCATTGATAACCTGAATGCTTACACACCGCAAAATATTGAGTTCAAAACATAGTTGTTACTTGTCTGTTTTTTCTTTTTAATTGGATGAAGGCAGTCTTTGTAGACGTATTGTGTTAGCTGTACTTACGGTAGATGTGCAAGGGATTGCAGTATAGAAGTCAGACTTCGAGGGCAAGTCGGTTACCTGATAAAGGAGCAATTGGTGGTGGTTCAACAAGCATTGAATATAGCATGCAGGAAGTCTTGCTAGTTAAGAAAACCTAGCAAACTACGCATATTGACTGGTTCTATGCCCTAGTATGCAAATTGACCACGTTATAATAAGCAGGAATTTCTTTTCCAGCATGCAAAACGTTCCACGAACGCTCTTTCGGTTCAATTAGCTGGTGGTCAGTATTTTGGCTACTAGATTCAGATTCAAATTCCGATCCATGCCATCACAAGTATTTCTTTGTAATATTTGTGTACTGAAAACGGATAAAATGTGCAGTAAGCCTTCAGAGATGCCTATATTTTAGCTGGATTATCTGTAACTACAGCCGGTGACGCACTAAAAGCGTCTGGAACCATGTAAAGGATAAGTTAAAGCAAATATCAAGGCTCTTCAACGTGCAGCATCTGCTTTCAAACTGAGAGAAGAGCGCTTTATGCTGCGAAAAATTGTTAGATTATTAACTATAGCTGTAAATGCTTAGAAAACCTTGTGAACTGAAGTTTTCGCTGAGTTAGTTTTTGGTTATTTCTAGCTGAGTCAAGAGACATTAACCAAAAGCAAAATTTTCGCGCCGACTAGTTCTGTTCGGTCGATACTTGATGTAGCATTACCGTCAAAGCTGGTTATGGAACGCGTATTGCGTTTGGTAGTGGTACTATTTGGGAAGGCCCCCTACATATTCTGATCGACAGGCTATCGAGGCAACTCTAGTGGACGACTTGAACTATAGAGGAGGGAAAGCAGCAATTTTTTGGCAATATCGGTTATATTGTTATTATTTTACCAGCGGTACTAGGAATTTTAATCAACCTAATTTGAAAGCCTGGTATGTATACGCATGTATCGGGTAATAATTGGTTACCAGCTTGGTGATAACAAATATTACAATGAAGTTTGCGAAATTTAGATTAGCAAAAATCAAGTGTTTAACCAATTTTTATACAGGAAAGCTACACTCAGTGACGCATAAGGATGCATTTTCACATTCAATGCTCATTTTCGGAACACGACGGAAGATTTATATGAGTGTAACTTAATATAATTTGTGCATTCGAAATTCTTGTCAAATGTTATACATGTGAGGCAAATAGTGGCGATAGCAGTATTTCTGATTTTCACTCCGCCATATAAGCATTGCAGTTTGAGCCTGACAAACCATTGTGTTGGCGTGTTTGACTAATGCCAATAAAAGGTTGAAGCGTGTCGGTACGTATGCCTGGTGATAGTTCTGCAATTTTGTGCGGTTGCTCAAGGTGGTATTAGTGTTTATAGGACATGTTGGTTACCAACAACGAATAACTAACGTTGACATCCGTAGACGTATTTTTGGATCTGACAATAAGTGCTCGTCTTTAGAAAAGCAAATAAGGCTCCATCAACTTCGTTGGCTCGGTCACGTTTTGCGTATGCCCTCATTCCGATTGCCCAATAGAGCTCTGTTCTCTCATCCAGCACCAAATTGGCGTAAGAAACAAGGTGGGCAGATTTTGACATGGCAAAAACAATTAAAGTCACTTACATCCAAATTGGGTAGTATAGGATCCACTCGTCTGCCGGGATGGGGTCCTCGTGTACATCACAGTTCTTGGTTAGAAACCTTTAGCGATATGGCAGCGAATCGAGCTCAGTGGCGATCTTGTTGCAGATGTATAGTAGAATCATCTTCGTAACTTTCTTTTCTTAGTAGGGCAAAGTTAGCTGCGAGGTTTGGTTTGTTTATGACGTGATACAGTGAAATCCGAAAGGAAGCTGTATTGCTGATGTCATCTTGCCCGAATGCTAACTTGGCCATAATGGTGTTGTGGAGAGGATTAGTTCGCCCCACTTTTGTGAGTTATCTTGATAAATTTACTCATAGTAGAAAGGTATTCCTTTTCTTTCTGCCTCTCTCTCTCTCTCTGTCGTAAATCTCACTAATAATATGTCTAAATTCACTTATATACTTTTTTCACTCATGTTTATTAGGCAGTGAAACATTAGTCACTTGACTTTTGTGTGGCTGGAAATGATGATGATGGTGTTTAGCTAAAGTACGTAAAATTTATTTAATTAATAATTCTGTTCACGCAGGGGGAAGGTTGAGATTACACTCAAAACTGCTTACTCTTTTGTCCCAAATTTTTGTTTCGCCATGCACGTTTGTAGTTACGACTGAAGGTCAGTTTAGTTAATACCATTTTATTTCTACTTGAGGAGCCAAATTTCTGGAATAATATTTGGCCACCTAAATAGCTTCCATTATTTTCTTTGTTAGAATGGACTGGTTTTAGGAAAGCCATGTGCAAGGCATTTGTCAGCGCTTTCTTATTAGTCCTGGAGTATACTTTCTGCAAGCATACGCACGTTGTGTTTGCTGTTGCTGTTGTTGTCAATCTAGTTGGTTATCCAATGAAAAAGCTTTTCCATTTCCGTCATATGACCCGTTGTGGATTTACGGAAGCCTTGTGATGCAGATCAAAGTGGATTGTTTATCATTATGGGTTTTGGATAATGTTTATCTACCACTTTTATCTCGTGTTCACCAAATTTACGTGCGATGATTTATTGTTCTGAATCACAGTAACAAGCACAGCAAACGGGCAGAATGATTAGACAAGTCAGAAGAAAGAGTTGCCTAAAATATTAGGCTTTATTCATCATATAATGCAGATATACTTGCTAAAAGACAAAACAAAACATGTTAGTATACGAACGGTGTGAATATAAATGTGTGTTCAAATAAACAATCATATCATTCTCCTCCACTGCGATTTTTAGCGTAGCGTCAGAGT